>OVAO01000989.1:0-17034 GCA_900406285.1 Biscutella auriculata
AAGCCAACAAAACCCCTTTTCTTCTTCGAAGAAATTCTGTCTACTTTTTGTGTGAAATAACTAAGTAACAGCTCTATCTCTTCATTTGATCAGTCCATAGATCACTTGATTTTATCATCATCATCATCACATCATTCATCCACTCCACCAACCACCATTCTGCATCAACCGTCATCATTTCGCATCAAAACGTACCAAAATGTTCATCTATTCATATCTTCCGCAACCTCTGATCATATCACCACAAAACTAGTAGCTCANACAAAACCAGTAGCTCATCACGCCAGATTATCCTTCTTTGGGCTAGGATCACGTCAATGTGGGCAAGGAAATTCGAGTCATGGGTAGAGCAACCTGAAGAGAGTTTAAATAGAAGTGTTTTCCAACTCGTGAACCAAGTCGATGTACAAACATTTGTAGCTAGTCTGTCCGGAGCTGCCAAACAAGAAATAAAGGCTTGCTTGGCCACAACACATGAGAACCAGATGACAGGGTGCCAAGAGACTGGGTTACCCTGATGAGGATGGAAGCCCAAGTGTGCTTATAGCTAAAACGAGGAAAAAACTGGTGCTAAGATCTCCGCCTGAGGAGGATGTTTGTAGGAGGCTGGGCTGAAGCTGACAGAGAGCTGAGGGCATCCTCAATCTAACGAAGAACTAAAGATCGCTGAGAATAGCGTGAGGTTTGGTGAGGCCAAGAGAGAGCAATGTGAATGGTAGAGCGATAAAGGATCCCCAAAGCAATGACGCCTCCCTCTTTAGTCAAATGGTAAAGGGGATCCAAATTGGGACAACGATTATACCTAACGGATATGGAGAAACTTGGGCCAATATCCCATCGAGTGATATCGTTCACAAGAGGACAAAGCTTAAGCATCTTGCACCGCCCATGCCTTAAACTTTGTCCAAAATGAACCATCCTTAATGATTAAATGATTGATCCAATTCACCTAGAGAGAAAGAGTAGAAGATAGAAAGCGCCAGACAAGTCTAAGACAAAAAATAGTGTTAACCTCTTTGAGACCCGTCAAAGCTACCTTAGTATTTGAGGAGTTCATGGTAGGCCCCAACCAGAGTAAAGCAGAGCAAATATGATTAACCTCAAGAAGACAACGTCTCGGGAGTTGGAAATCAGAGCAGCATAGAAAAGTGATACTAGAAAGAACCGAGGAGATGAGCTGCAAGCGACCAACAAAGGAGTGCATGCGGGATGGCCAACTCCAGATTATGCTCCTAATCTTATCCAATAGGGGGGGAGGCACAATCCCGGATATAAAGCTTTGTGGAGGTAAGAGGCAGGCCCATGTATCGTACAAGCATAATATCGACCCTATAGGGGAAGAGAGACCCAATCTAAGCACGAACAGACAAAGAGAGACACCAACAACAAAGAGATGTCATCCGCAAAATAGAGATGTGTGAGATAGAGGGCTTTGTAGCATGGGTGACAACCAACGCGACCCTCCCTAGCAGCCTTATCAAGAAGCTTATATAGGACATTCATGCCGATAGCAAACAAATAAGGATATAAGGAGCAATCTTGGCACAAGCATCTAGTGCTCTGGAAAAAACCACAGAGGTTGCCATTCACCTGAACCGAGAAGGGGGCAGTCTCAACAAAATGGGAGATCCACTAGATGAACTGAGCAGGAAGACCCATGGCTTGAAGAGTGGCGGAGAGGAAGGTCCACTGGATCGAGTCAAAGGCCATAGAGATGTCCACCTTGAGGAAATTCTTGGAGGTGATGTTAAGAAAGTTATAACCTGAAACAAGCTCAAAAGCTAGGAGGATGTTCTGCACAAAAGTTGACTGGTTCAAATTTATGGACTAGGGAAGGATGGTCTTCAAATGCCTAGCAAGGATCTTGGACATGACTTGGTAGAGAATATTGTAGCACGAGATGAGCCTTAAGCCCTTCATGTAGGTGGAGTCAATGGTCTTGGGAATGAAGGCGAGGATGGTGGTATTGACGCCTTTAGGAAGATAGACCATAGCGAAAAAAGTCTGGATTTAGATAACAAAGTCATCTCGCAAAACTGGCAAGGCAGCTGAAAGCCAGGTGGAAGGGGTATCTCCATACCCATCCTCTCTTTTCCCTTTCTTTTCTTCAATTACCAACTTCCTAATCACTCGATATTGGTAGAAATTTCATCGAGTGATCCTCTGATTATCGAGAAAAAGGTCTTGCACGAGATTGGGATGGAGCGACATTGAAGAAGGTCCCGATAGATATCGGTTACTCCCATACATAGGTTTAAGAGTGTGGTCTCTGAATTCGTCTTAGGCGATGGATGAACCAACTCGCCTATGAGATGTTTTGATCGGTTCAATTTTTTCCGCACTTAAAGGGTTGATCAAATACAAATAGTCGTGCTAAAATGCGATGTTTCCAGGATTATTGAAGGTGGTGATCTTCTTGTTGGATAATAAGATGTTGGTGAAATGGCAACTATTTGTGAAGCGGTAGACAAATTTATATTTAACCTTCCCAACCAAATAGTGGATCTTCTGAAGATATTGTACATCCATAAACATCGGATCCTTTCACACTTCTCCGAATAAATCCAACTTCACCATTTTTAAAATAGAGGTAACCCATTGTATAATGTTAAGTTGATGGTTCAAATCTGTGTGAGTCTATCCCCAATTCTTCAATGCTAGGAAATGAAGACATAATACCTTGACGAGCTAGGCTTGAACTGATCAATGTTGGGGAAAAGCTTCTCATTCTTCAAGAATTTTCGGATAAAAGGAGCAAGACCGTGCCCCATAAATCTCATCTCGTCTTCACCTGCTGAACCACATTCACGGCTTGAGAAGAAGGAACAAGTAAGGAATTTGTGTACATATCTCACAGCGCGGTGGCAAATGATTGCACACTTTGACTTTCTAGGTTTGAAAACATCGAACCCTATGGCACGCCTTATCATCTCGTTCTCTACCAGCTCACTCTCGTATTCAACTGCTATCTTGCATGAAAGTCCATATGCTCGAGATAGCTGAACATAGATCAATTTCAGTCGATTAAATCTCAATCCTTGAACTTGATGAAACCTCGTACGGAATGATCATACTCATATTCTCCAAGGAACTTTACCTCCAGCGAGGCAAGAAACATGCATGTGTGTTCCCTATAGGTCGAGTTACTCTAATCCAAAACCTTGTCTAAATCCAAGCCCTGGAAGCTAGACTTCACATCGTAAAAAACCAAACTACTTCAAGGTTTCAATATCCGGGAAGGTAGTAGGGATAAAATTGCACTCCATCAATGCGTCATACAACTGCTCTCATCGATGGCCTTTTATCCTACCAACCAGAGTCTTATCGATGCGCAGTGGATGATAGAATTTTCGGGGTTCCTCTCCTGGTTCGTCTTGTTCATCTCTATCCGGTGAGTAGGTGAATATGTGAGTACCATCATCTGTATACGATATCCGAGCTCAGTTCGAGATCTTCTCCCACATGGATTTCTTTCCTTTCGGGTCTCAAATAACCACACCACCGTTGCTCACCACATTGCTCGGGTAGCTCTTTTTAGGCTTTGGATTTTCTATGGTGATGCCCTTTTCCCTTATCTTTTGTTGATGCCCTTGTGCTTGACATGTTTGAGTCTACAAAATTGGTAAGCAAGCACAAGAGTTCAATGATAATAACTGGAAACAAGGCAAGCACTCATATTCGAATCACATCACAAGAATAAGGAAGGGAGCATTTGATCAAGATTCAAAATCATGTAGCAATTTGCAACACATAATGATCAATTACACTCACATATTGATTTCACACTCACATAAGGAAGATTCTAACACCATTTTCATGATTCTTGCTTCTTTTAAAGCTCAAAACCTTTTAGCTTTATTCCAAAAGCCTAAACATATCACATTGCATCCTCAAAGTTTATCAATTATGCATTTCTCTAAAATTACCAAATTCAAACATCAAGAACCCTAACTTTTGATTTTTCAAGATTAATGAAATAGGGTTCAATCACTCAAGTCAAACAACAAAAATTATATACCCATAGGTTTTCTAGGCTAAAAAAACACTTATTCATCAATATCAAGAAGAAAAATCAAATCTTTACCCATGAAGGATAGTACCCACGAAAATGGGAGTTTTATAAATCATACCTTGGTTGATTGTTGAGTACTGGGGAATGAGAATGGCAAAAAGCAGTGAGAAAACCAAAATCTAGCTTCAAAAATCTATGAAATCGCTTGAAGAAGAAAGAAACTAGAGATTTTTAGTTTATAAGAAGTAAAATAGAGTTAAAAATCGTTTGAGGGGGAAGAAGAAGAAGAAGGGCTTTAGGGGTTTTGAAATGAATTGAACAAAGTAAAACCGGAGAAACCCGAAAAAATTGAACTGACCCGGAATTTTACCTTGTATCGGTCAGGAAAGGTCGATATACCTGACTTATATTCATACATCGATCATTGGTATCGGTCACCAATGATCGATCTGGGGTCCTGGTTCCTTCCTTGTTGCACAACGTCATATCATACCGATACACTTGATTGGTATTGGTGGAATGGTCTGGTGTATCGATCCAGGTGTTGCTCCGAACTTTGCTCTATATCGGTCATGATAGACCAATATTTCTAGCCAAGTGCTTGATTGTTGTCCTTCAACACACCTTCACTACAAAAACCTTCATTGATAGCATTACATCGTAGCACAAAATGTCTAAATGCTATCATAGACAGTTTCTAGATTTTTCAATCATCAGTTATAGCACACAAAACATGCTAGTCTATAATTTCACTAAAAATACCGAAATTGTGTTTAATCCAATAAACATTTGCTAATTACCCAATATATCATCAAATTGTTCAATTAATTTGTTAATTAAGTTCACCAAACTAAAAAAATAAAATCAAAATTTTTATAGCTCTCTACGACGGCACGCATTTAAGAACTGTTATTGTAGATCGTTGTAAATTTTTGGTACTATGTAATAGCACAAAAACACGTATATAATAGAACCTGAGAAGTTCAACTTCCAAAAAAACTAACCATCAAAAGTCCAAGATAATAACAAAATTTAAACTATTTACACGGATAGACACGAGGCTTCCTCCAAAGTGAGTTTGTTTTAAGTCACTTAGCTTGACTTGGCTACCGCTTTTAGTTCGGTAAGGTGATGGACTCTATCAATAAGCATGTCCATTGTTTTCTGGTTGTAGATGCCCTCGCCTTCAAGAGACCCATATCGGTTAGCTACACTATCTTGTTGTTCCAACTTCTCAAATATTGTCCTTTGTGTGTTCCTTACTTCAATATGAACTCCTCAAATTCATCTTGTACAACGAGTTGATCTAGGAATCGCAATTCAGGCTCGTATGTGCCCGTAGATTGGAAACTTCCAACTACACTTCCTTCATCCATAATACCATTTTGGTTTGACTCATATCTTGAATTCCTTTCATGATTGGTTCCTTGTTCTCCAACATATGGGTTTTCTCTAAAGTTTTGTTCATAGTTGGAGAATTATGTACCAGCAGGAAGGTAAATAGTTCTTTCATCAACATTCCTTAAGATGAGTTCATCATTTTCAAAACTAACAGTGTTTCCGATAGTGTTTAAGAATGGTCTCTCAGATAGCAAGTGCTCGTTTGGTGGTACATGTAGATCGAGGACATAGAAGTATGTTTCCACCAAACATTTCTGAAACTTGACCAGGATACCATAGAGCATTCCAAAAGGTGTGGCCCTTTGGCCATCAAGAATCTCCAAGTCCAAGTCCATGGGCGCAGGCAGCTGAGGCACAAATCCCATGTAATAACAAACTTCCTTAGTCATGACATTTGCAAATGAGTTTGTCTCACATAAAGCATATCCAAGGGTGTATCCATTAATGCTTATAAGAATGTCATAGCAACCAAGATTGGCTTGAGTGGGCATGTCTTTCACCCTTTTTGGAAAGTGTGAGGCTTCACACCATAGAATCTCTCCATTTCATATTGATTCCCAAACTGAAATTTAGCTCCACTTTCATCATTAAGAGCTTCGGTTGGTCCTCTTTCTCATCAGTTTCATCTTCATATTCATTCTTTGTTTCAAACCAGGCTTTATCTTTGTGTTCAGCTTCAACGATTACTATCTCAACATTACCAACTTTCTCACTATAAGGCGTGGCTCGAGTTCCCACATACAAGGCTCTAAAATTCTCATCGCTACCATCATCACTACCTGAGTCTTGAACAATCCCAACCATAAAAGCTTGACCTTCAACGGGGGACTTGTCTCTCAATTTGCTTGTCTTTTAGAGATGAGCTTCATGCTTTCATAGATTGAGGCTTATTGTCCTCTTGTTGACATCAATGTACACGCTTGTGGTAGTAAGAAATGGGCGTCCCATAATCAATGGTCCTTAGGCTCATCCTCCATCTTTTGGATTATAAAGTTGGTGGGGATTTCGACATCTCTCAATATCACTGGAAGATCAATAAGCATCCTTATGGGCTTGATCACCGATTTATTGGCTAGCACCAAAGAGATCATGCAAGGTTCATAAGAAAAGAATCCAAACTTCTCAGGAACTGATATAGGCATTATATTAACACTATCCCCTAAATAACATAAACAATGTTTGAATTCAAGAGATCCAGTGGTACAAGGAATAGTAAAACTCCCTAGATCCTCATTTTAGATTGGTTCAAGTGATTTGGGAGGTGTTGTGTTCACTTTATCGGTGACAATCTTCACCTCTTCAAACTCTTCAAGCTCTTTTAGCTTCAAACGGATCGTGTCAATACTTTCTTTATACTCGGCTTTGTGGTGCTTCAAAAAGCGACCCAAAAAGGGAAGCATTGGCACATAAGTGTCTTTTCTCACCAATGTAATAGTCATAACTTTGGATTGGGTTTCAACATAAGCAATTTCAGGGACAACCATGAGGGTCGCCTCCCCACTTAGTTTCTCTTTGTCCTCAATGAGATTAACGGTGGTGATAGAATGAGCATACTCCTTTACTGGTGCTTCAGACTTTCTTGGAAGAGTGCCCATTGGGCGCTTAGAAGAATAAGCTATTTGAGCCACTTAATTATGTAGGGCTTTAACATGATACGAGAGTGTCTCAAACTTATGGTTCATGTCTGAATATTCACTGTCCAATTCCGCATTGTTTTTATTCTTGAATTTGCCAATATCAATGACACTCCTAGTTTAACCTTCTATCAATTGCTTCAACATAGTTGTATGGTTGTCATCTTGACTTGTCTGAGTGGTGATATATCCTTGGTGTTGTGGCACCATGGCATTAGAGAAGCTTGGTGGTCTTTGGTAAGAATAAGATGGTTTCGGTTGGAACTCCGCTTGATTGTTGAATTGTGGCCACGATTGATACCCGACTTGAGCGTTGAAAGCCTTAACATGTGGGTAGACTTGATCTTGTGGGTTTGCAACATTTAGGTTTCGGTATGAGAGATTTGGGTTCGGGTGGTAGTTGGTGTACCCTTGACGATATCCTTGATTCCCAACAAAATTATCTTCTTCCGTTTGGAAGTCTTCTTGGAGCACTTCTTCGACATTACCAAAAAGTTGGCATGGACTTATTGAGAGGAAATCAATCGATCAGTCTTCTCATTAAGAGCTTTTATCTCCTTCTTATAGTGATTGTAATTCCCGTCAACATGTTCTCGGTTGTTCGATCAAAGCCTTCACTATAAGCACTATTGTTTTATGCCATGTTATCAATCAAGGTAAAGCCTTCATCATCTGTGAAGCCATACAAATTACCTCAGATTGCAGTGTTAAGCATTAACTTGTATTTAGGATGTAGACCTCGGTAGAATGTGCACAATAAGTTGGAATTAGTAAAACACCTATAAGGGCATGTGATTGTGTATCCCTTGAAACGTTCCCACTCCTCATCAATCATCAAAAGAATATCCACCTCGTTGACTAAATCCGGAAATCTCGCTCCTCGATCACTCGATTCGAGTGGGTGAAAAAAAATTTGATAGGAAGCTCTTCTTACTGTCAACCCAAGTTGTGATGGTGTCACAAGCTAGTCCTTTCTCCCAATTGTGAGCTCGTTGCTTATAGAAAATGGGAAAACATTCAAGTTAAGCGCCTCCTCGCTGACTGCATTTATTTTGATAGTGTTATAGAGCATGTCAAACTTGTCAAGATGGTGGAATGTGTCCTCCAATGGTAAACCATGAAATGGGTTGGCTTGAACCATGTTGACTAGACTCTTCCGGATTTCAAAATTGTTGGTCTGAATAGGAGGCAGACGGATATCAGCTCGGTGTGCAGGCACAATTGGTTGATTGTGTGCACATATAGTAGGTGTAGGTGGGTTTGCTAGAGCTCCCACATTTCAAGCTTTTTCCATGTTGGCCATCTCGAAGTTGAAATGTTCGGTGTTATTCAAACGAGATTCTTCTCTATGAGCCCTTGTGTTTTGGTCTCTCAATTGCTCGAATGTTCGAATAGATTAGTACTAAGTTTTTTGGATTGTGAGAACGTAAGTTCATGCACCTAAAATCAAAACAAAGTGAGCAGAGTAATCAGTGAACGTAAAGAAAGAAAAACCTAGTACAAAGCGGATGCAAAGAACTAATTGCTAAATCGATATCCCGAATCGACATTAGCGCCAATTTGATAACCTAACTTTTATTTGTTAAAAGTCAGGTGGAAGGGGTATCAAGTCGAACCAAATCAGGAGTGATTTAGTCAATTTGTTCTTGAGTGAAGCTCACTTAGTCTAGGTTTGGATTAGGAGGTTGATATTGTCCCTAACAATCATAATTAAGTAAATCAAAGCAATAATGCAAAAAGTCAATTATAGCAAGTAAAGAGTCAATGAAAGCGATTGGGAAGAAAAAATTAATGAAGACTAAGCAGATGAACCAGACAGTCGATTAAGATGATTAAGTTCAGGAATTCTATGATCATTTCAAACAATAAATGGTAATCTTAGGTCTAGGAATTCCAAATTTAGATCAATCCTCTCTCGTGTAGAGATCCATATCTTAAACATACATCAACACAATCTCTTGGGAGAAACCACATTTAAGAAGCAATAAACTCTATTCCATGAAACCATTATACATTCTTAACACGCTCTCATGCAAGGGAATGCATAAAAACAGAAATGACAAATTTAAGAATTTCATCAACCACCTATCGGGCGATAAATCTCTTAAGATCTAGATGAGAGTAGTTAAGTCTAATATAACATTAAGATCATCATTTGGAAGGAAATAATATGCGATAAACACTCTAAACATCACCATTCATTCCCTAAACATCATCATTCATTCCCTAATCACCTTAATCTACCTAATCCATCCACTTAGAGGATTAATACTCACTAATCATGGTGAAAACACAATATAAGGATGGAAATGTGCCTAATCAAAATTTAAACAACAGAATAAAGCTTAAAGAAAGTAGAACAAAAAAAGAACTTTGATTAAAAGCTCAAGATCCAAAGGTTTCACAAAAAGGGATAAAAGCTCTTAAAACAAAAGTAGAATGAGACTTATAATAATATTAGGTTTAATCTGGCTAGGTCAACTCTGAAAATGTTGAATTTTCTTGAACTCGATCAGTCAATGCAGACCGATCTGGTTTGGTCGCTCCATTTCAAGCTCGCATCAGTCAACCTTGACCGATGTACATAGCCAATCCAGCCTTTAACCTTTGGTATTCTTCTCATATAGGTCAGGTCAGACCGATACATAAGGCCGATCTAGCCTTCAAATCTTCCTCTCTTCAAATATCGGTTAGTGCAGACTAATGCAATTGACCGATATGCTCCTTCTTCGGGATTTCTCTTATGCCGACAACTTTGGTCTGACACATGGTCTCGACATGGCTTGATCTACTCACTATTGTACCGTATCGGCCATTCATGATTGATACATACACCCGATGTACCCTCTTTCTAGTCCTTAGTCTCCTTTTTCGATCAAATTCATTGCCTATGTCCTCTCCATCACCTGAAACGAGAAATATGCACATATGCAACCTAAAAGAACGTAAGTGCAACCTAACTAAGAAGAAACAAATACATAAGACGAATAAAAAACGACTAAAAACGCTAACTATAAGCAACCTTCTACAACTAAGGAGTAAAACCTTCAGGACTCGGAGCATTGTTGCTAGGCATGGAGAAAAGAGTATAGTTATCTCCTCAACAAACACAAATCCAATCAGACTGGCCCTACCCTCCTCCAGACACTGAAATCCCATCAACCCCTGAAGACACTGGATGTTTGGAGCCGCAAAATCTTGAGCACAACCCCAAAGATTATAATCGAAATACCGCATTGCCTCAGACTCAATGTCTTCAACCCTATGTAGAATCCTCCCATCACTACAATGAAACTGTCTGATAACGTTCCTGGAAGCATGAACCTGAGTAACCTTGAGGAAGAACATGTTTTTCTGGTCCCCCACCTTGAGCCAGTTAACATTACACTTTTGACGATAGAAGGCTTCCACCAGATTCGAGACAGTGTTTGAAACCACATCCTGAAAGTCCTAGAAATTCTGAAGCAAATGTGAGGGACATGAGTGATAAGTGGAAGAGAGGATAAGTCACCCATGACCAACCACAGCTTGCCTGAGGAATGGGAGTTGTGGTTGTCCCAAAGATTAGACCAAAGCCGAAACGTATCAGCTGAAAAATTAGTAGCATAAACAAAGCTCACCAAGAGGTCAACCTTAAGGGAAGGAATAACCAATGAACAAGTAATAAGTTGATCGGAGTTGAAGAGATGACCAGAAGACCCATATCCTACCAAGATGGTTATGATCATAAGTGTCCAGAACATAATAGTTGGAGGAACTTTTTGACAGATCCTAGAAGAAGAGACCTGAACCGTGGTCTTGAGAAGAGCACCAAAGAAGAGCCCTTGGAGTTTGGCGTAATACTTTGTTGAGCTTTAGACCTGGTGATACAGGCAAGAACCTACGATGAATCAATCCTCAAGATCTAAAAATTCCAAGGCATCAAACCATTGAGGGGGAGAAAGCCAAGAACGGGGAAGCATCAAGAAAGGCCCTACTAGGCTTGGTTGGAGAAACCTTTGGGTTTCACGGTATGCAATCACTAGATGAATAACATGAGACTGAGCTAACTCATAACCCACATATGATAACTAATCTAAACCCGCAACTGAAGCCATATGTGGATCAAATTCGAAACTCGAAGCTGAAGTCAAGGCAGGAGCTGAATTCGTAGATGATGATGTCTCACCTGCAACTAAAGAAATTGGAGACACATGCATAGTAATATAATCACTCGCAAAAGTCAAGGCAACATAAAGATTCACACTAGACGGGGTAACAATATCAGAGCTAACCATGGTAGATAGAGACATAGAAGAGATAATGGTCTCCTTAGAGGAGAGAGAGATGATATAGGCAGATATCTCGAGATTCTCTGAAGCAATCATGATCGGGATGATAGTCTGCGGCCAACATTAGTGTCCAAATCAATAGGAAGAGTAAGAGGTGTGAGAGTAGGAGTAATAAGGATGGAAGATGAAGGATCTTGTGTGATCTCAGGGTGTGGCTGAGACTAGAGGCCTATAGAGCATGAGAAACACATTCTGAGAGAAGGTGACCCCAAGATTGACAATGGGAACATTGTGGTGGAAGCTAAAGGGTATGAAATAGTAACCGTGACATCTCTTCCTTCATGAGGAAAAATGATCTCCAGACAAGGTCCTTGGTAAGACAGACCGCGACAAACATTCGGGTTTCTTCCAACTTGAAGTAGGTTTCAATGTTGGGGTGGAGGCGTTTTGGGTGACCAACATGATCCCCAAGCCAACCCAGACCCCAAATGGTATAAAGAGATGACATGACCGCCAAAAAGTGAACCTAAAGAGGCATAGACTGGAGTGGCGGCTGAGCATCCTGTAGGTTCGGAGACAGCTGAGTAACCATCATGGCTACATCAGTTATGTTCCACAGGCCTCGATGGAGAACCCAATTTCTAGTAGATTAGTCCTAAATCCAGAACTTCATGACTCGCTCACTCGTAACTGGAAGTCAATCTTAAGGTTCTTGTCACGTGAGGGCCAAATCTTGTTCACGGTGATATGGACCTTTGCAATGTGAGGAGCTTTGTCAAGGAAACGCCCCAAGACAAAGTCCTTCCATAGGTGGTTCTGGTCATTGTAGACTTCCTAGGAAACTGTAGTGGTGAATATACTATCAATGAGCTCAAATTCGAGAAAGGATTGTTAGAGGAAATATGAGGTGCTATAAACAATTGTGGCCCATGAGGTCTTGGCTTTTGGCGTAGGTCTTGGTGCAGATTTGGAGTAAGTCATTGAAGAATTAGGAATGCTAGTAGGGGGGGGAGCACCGAGACTCACCCTAGGATGGAAGATGTGGTGCTAGGTAAGAGAGGTGGAAAGTCTTCGATAGAGCTATTTGCACCTGCATCAACACCAGAAGGAAGAATCAGGCGCGCAATCAATGGTCGGGCAAACAAGAAATTTTTCAACATGGGATTGAGATGAGGGAGTCGGGAGAGCTGGATCAGGGCTGATTATGGATGATCCAAGAGAGTATTGGGGTCTTATGGGCTTCTCTAAAACCAGAAGACTGTGGGGCTGAAAGGCCAGCTGGGATGATGATGGAATGAATGTCGGAAGGGCAACTCGGTCAATGGCGCTAGAAGCTGTCAAAGAACCAGTCGAGGAAGGTAGACACTGGTCAGCAACGATAGGAAAATCCGGGATGCAGAGTGCAAGACTGGAACTACTGGCGGCATTGTAAGCGAGGATGGACCAAACAACGAGGCATGCACAGTCGACGAGGGCGACACACTTTGTGAGGAGAGACGTGGAGGGACCGTTGGGTCGACCCCTCGGTGCACCCTATGGACTGATGTGTCGACCACTCGCTGCACCCGAGAGACCTTTGGACCAAGCAAAGGCATCAACCCAAGGATCGATGGATCGACCCCTCGCTGCACACTATGGACCATTGGATTGACCACTTGCTGCACCTGAGAGACCGTTGGACCAAGCAAAGGTGCCAACCAAAGGACCACTGAATCGACCAAGGCACTTGACAATGGGAAACCCCTAAGGGGAGGTCCTTCTGTACAACTGAAGGATCCAACTTCTTTAGCGGAGATGGTGGAGATGGGCGGAGACAGAGAGGTAAAGCAGATTCTTGGGAGAGTCAAGGATGTCGACCGCTGTCGACTGAGGAAGTAATTGAGCGACGGGTAGATGAATTAGTGGGAGGAGAAGGAGAGCTGAAGAGCTCTACTGGAGGAGGGTCTGTCGGTGGCGGCTAAGCTAATCTGAAGGAGACACCAAACCCTAGGAATTCAAAAAACCAAAGAACCTCGAGCCGGAGAGAATTTAGAGAGAGAAAGAAAAGAGAGAGTTTTCGACATGAACACTAGTTTTGGGATGATAGGGAGTAGCGACCTTGTGCTTAACTCCATTTTGCCTAAGAAGAGAATTGAAAACTTTGTTGATAAAATGTGTACCTCCATCGCTGATTACAACTCTTGTGACGCCAAATCGGGGGAATATCATGGATTTGAACATATTCATGACAACTTTAGCGTCATTGGTGGAGCTTGCCATTGCTTCAACCCACTTCGAGACATAATCAACCGCTACTAGGATATACTCGTTTTTGAATGGTGGCAGGAAAGGCCCCATGAAATGGATTCCCCAAACATCGAATACTTTGACTTCACAGATAAAAATTTGGGGTATCTCATTGCGTTTGCTGATGTTTCAACTTCATTGACATGCATCACATGTCGAAACGAAGTGGTGGACATCCTTGAACATTGTTGACCACCAAAAACCAGCTTGCAAGACCTTGACAATCGTTTTAAAGGTGGTAAAGTGTCATGCATAGTTAGATCCATGATAATGAAAGAGTATTCCTTGTACCTCATGTTCTGGCACACATCTACTGTAAAGATTATCAGGACATCTCTTGTACAGGAACAAGTCATCCCATAAGTAGTGTCGCACATCTCTGATGAACTTCTTTTGTCATAATCGACAAATTTTTATGGTTTGACATCTGCACTTAAATAGTTCTAAAAATTAGCAAACCTAGGTGTACAAGAATTTCATTGTACCTCAGCTTGTAGACGTTTTTGATGCACGAAAACAATATGCACACTCCACAGGAAAATTGTTGTCTAGAGATGTCTTTGAATCGACCCTGAGCATGGATAATAGTTCAGCGACTCCATTTTCTATCCCTTTTTGTCTATGATCTCTAAATAAAATTCTTGTAGCAGAAGCACCCATCAAAGTAGTCTTGGTTTGGTGTATTTCTTCATCATAAGGTAGCGAAGCGTTGCACGGTATGTATGCACTATCACCTTAGGACCAACCAGATAAGACATGAACTTTTCAAAAGAAAAACCACTGCGAACAATTTAATTTCGGTTCTAGCATAGTTGGTATGCGCTTTATCCAAAGTCCTCCTTGAATTATATATTACATGCAACTTCATGTCCTTCTTTTGTCCAGGAACTGCACCTACTGTATAATTGCTGGTATCACACAGTACCTCTAAAGGAAATCCCTAGTCTGGTGGCTGCACTATAGGAGCACTGACCAAAGCCTCCTTGATCTTCATGAAAGCTTCCATGCATGAGTTGTCGAAATCAAATTTGATTTCCTTGCATAAGAGTAGCCTCAACGGTTTTGCGATCATGGAGATGTCCTTAATGACTCTTCTCTAGAAATCTGCATGATTGAGGAAGCTCCTAATATCTCTTACCAAATTCGGAGGCTGCAGGTTCATCATTACTTTGATCTTCGCTTTGTCGACTTCGATGCCGAGTTCTGAAATCATGTGCCCAAGAAAAATTCCATGGTCAACCATGAAGTGACACTTCTCCCAATTTAGAACCATATGCTTTTGCTCACAACATTTTAGGACCCTGTATAAGTTAGTCAGACAATCCTGAAAAGAAAAACCATATACAGAAATCTTCCAAAAAACTTTAATGATATCCTCAATCAAGTCAGTCAATATCGACATAATGCGTCGTTGGAAGGTGGCAGGTACTGATAAACAGAGATTTTAGTGGTTTGGTGGTTTATCAATGAAGTATGGGTAAAATTGGTGATCAGATTGTCGAACCAACTCGGAGGTAATTAACTCACAATTCATATGATGGATTTTACTAAGTCTAGGTAACACAAAAAGGGTTTGTTTTGTCACTAACAACTCCTAAGAAAATAAATGAAATATAGCGATAAACTAAATTAAAAATGAAAAATCAGAAATGAAAACAAACTCATGGACTAGGAAAATCGATATCGGTAGATGTTTTCATGCTAGATTGGTTTACTAACTACCCTTGGTTTATTCTATATCTAAGAATCTCTAAAATAGACTAACTCACTCTCGTGATGGAAGCCCATTTCCTAACATACCATTACAAAAAATCTCTTGTCAATGAAACATGACTAGAAAGCATTAAACATAATTCCATACAACAATTAGCCAATAACTTAAACAATCTCTTGGAAAGAGTTGACTAACAACATATTCACTTGTTTGGGAATTCTATCAAACACCTTATGAGACTACTCACAACTCATGCCTAAAACACTTAGAGAGTTTTTAGGCATGATTTGTGAGAAGGATTGAGATTAGAAACCAAGAATCAAAACAAGAATAGCAAGAACAATCATATAAAATAAAATTGCATAAAATAAATGTATCAAAAGTATCTCTCACAAATGAGATCTAAAACTTCAAAACCTAAGAAAAATGAGAGAAAAACGTTATTAGGGTTTTTTTGGGTTGGATCTTTATATAGGAGACCAAGAATCGAGCTAGAAATAGAATGAGTTTTGTGTCGGCGGAGCCTCCGCCGGTCAGTGCAGACCGGCGCACTTGACTGGCGCTCCTCGTCCAGAGCTCGCTGCTTGATGTCCACTGGTTAGTGCACACCGGCGCCCTTGACCGACGCTTATTGTCCAGAGCTCGCTGCTTGAGCGTCACCTGTCTGTGCTCACCGTTGGGCCTTGACCGGCGCGACTGAAAATGCCGAGATTTAGTCGCTTTTGCTCGTTTTTGCTCCATATTTGCTCGGTTCCTCTCATTTGCTTCCTCTGCACCTGAAATGATGAAAAACATGCAAATAGAACCTAGAGACACTAAAAAGCATCCTAAACTAGTGCAAAACGAATAAAAACTGAGGGGTAAAACCGGTAAAATTCACACTCATCAACTCCCCCAAACTTAGTCATTGCTTGCCCTCAAGCAAAACAAATCATAAATTAAGGGTCGAGGTTTGAAAAACAAGAACCAAACAGCCTAGAGTTTTCGATGAGAGCGATTCCAACCTAACATGACTACTTGTCTNCATACTTTCCTACATTCAATTTTAAACAAGAGCGAAACATGATTAAGGTACACAATGGTTTGAATCGGTTCAGACTAATGGGGATTCAATTTCAAAAGAGAAGGTTTCACACAAGGCATGAAGNAAGAGCAATTTGGGCATACAACATTGAACATCTATTTTCCCCCAAAATTTGACCTTAGCATCTACCCGATCCTATCCTTTTGACCTTTTTCTTTTCCATTCTTCTTTTGACTTTAGGGATTTTCTTATTTCTAGACTCTTTCAATCTTATCTAATCAAAGACTTTATTATAATATATATTTTTAGACTATATATATATATATATAATATATATATATATATTTTTATGTAATAGCCTTACTCGGAGCAAATAATTTTTCTCCTTGATTTCTAGAGTCTAATAGCCTTTGGCTTTTTCTTCGATTCTATCCCTTTCTATTTCTACCCATTTTTTTTTCTTTTTCTCTTTTCAAGCATTTTCATGCCAAACTCATAATTCCAAACTTAATTCTACCCATAACCAGATCGAAATCAAGTCCTAGTGTTAGCTAAGTTTTTCTTTTACTTTTTAATCAATTCTCGAACATCCTATGCTACCTAAATAGATGTTCTCTATTGTCGCACTCTATACATTCAGGTTTTTGCAAAATTGCAATCACTGAATTTAAAAGGAGAACTCACATAAGTGT
>OVAO01000990.1:0-10201 GCA_900406285.1 Biscutella auriculata
TCTCCTTAATTCTAGAATTCTCTTTATCCATGGGCTATGGAGGGAATTCTCCAACAGTTTTTACAGTTTTCGGTTATTTTTATTTGATTCAATTCGTCTCTTTACTAATCTTAGTTTTTTTACGTTCAACGTCGACAACAAGATCAAATACAATATATTTGATATGATCAACTCATATTTCAAGGAGCCACACATGAGTTGGACGATGACGCCACAATATATCAAGAACATATAAAGCTCGATTTTTATGGTAAGCAAATTTTAAACCCTTATTAAGTATATTTAATTCTTTAATATTATTAATTTATATGATTCTAATATTAATCTTTTTTAAGTAACATGGCATTGAAATATATGTCACACTCAGCTCGTGAAGCAAAGTTTAAATTCCAAGGTAACCAAACACCTTGTAGATATTGGTTCTAAGTGGAAATGAGACTAAAAGATTAAGTGAGAATCCATGGAGCTAGACGTCTGAGGCGAACTTGTGTGTTACTAATAGAATCCATATTTTAGTTTGGTTGTCAAGTAATTGTTCAAGGTCTCGCTTTACGAATGTTGACATCCATGGATCTTCTAAATATACAAGACGTTATATATTGCTTTCCGTAAGCAGCTTCGATTGGTAAGTTTGTTTTCATTATTCTTAAAATTTAATTAGAATTTCAGTTTCTAATATTTCATTATTTTTAGGCACGAACTAATGGCGGTCAGTTACTATCGAATTCCCACTTTTTGGCCGAGACACACAAGTAGAGAGACAAGACATGGGTCAACCCTCACAGCGAAGTCATCTACAACAAGGTGACTTCATTAACTATTAAGTGTGAGATGCAACTCTCACATAATCAGAGTTCTCAGGGAGGTAATTCAATTCAGTCTTGCGGATTGACGGGACTAGATATACGAGGAAGTATGTGTTCGTTTGGTAACTTCTTATATTTTAATAACTTGTAGTTTATTCTAACTTTTAATTTAAAACATATTTTCTATTTTAGATCACTCTGAAAAAGAATTAGATCTACAGTGTTGGATCCTTTCAAGATATATTGACCCTATCATCTTATATATGCCATGCATGCATCGAGATCCATAGATCTTGGAGACTAAACTACACGAGACTCACATTGTGATCCATTCCCTCTACACCATCAATGAATTCATAAACAAAAGGATGGAGAGAATGTCAATCATCTTTGATATCCTCACGACCAACAACCCTAATTGTTGGTACCAGGCTGCGCACCAGACCATGGATCAACCCAAGATTCAATTCGATCCATCAAGAGAAAGGCTTCAGAAGAAACGCAGTGGTTCGAGACCCAACAGTTTGGGCCGAGTCGAGGAACTAACTATTTACATTCTAGTCCTTTATTTTTTTCAGTATTAACATTAAGCAATCTAACTCATGCTTATTGTTTATGTTAGCTCTAACTGTTGACTATGTTTGAATCTGATTTAACGCTCAGAATATATCGTATTTTCCTTATGATTATTTTTGGTATCAACATTTGGCGCCATCTGATGGGATTACGTCCTGCGAGAGCAAAAAACCACGGAGAAAAAACCAAGGGATAAAGCAAAAGTCACAAGAAACTCTGTCCAGAAAACCGAGAAGAAAAAAATTTGAAAATGGCTGAAGAAACGGAAAACGAGCAGCTCACGGCAGAAACTGTTGGGCAGCAAGCCTCGATGTTAGTGACTGAGATGTCGCTGAAAACCCAAGGAAAAGGCCCAAGCTTGTCGCTGACCGGATGGCAAGGTCAAACTAACATGCTGTGCGAGCTCCTCGAAAGCATGACGCGGGAGCACCGAGACGGTCAACACAAGATCTGTGATCAGGACACCAAAAACCAGACTCCACCGACTTGTGAACTCCGCCAAAATCTCTATTTCGAGTTCCCTGCGTCCCAGGCGGAGCGGCTAACATAGTGCTACCGAGAAACCATAGTGCAGCGAACTAAGGGACCCCTCCAGCGAAGTCTGCGCACTCCGCCAACCGCCAGCGAGGAGGCTGTAGAGAAGCGCAACCTTAAAGTGGAGAAGATTAAGGAAAATATTATCGAGATGACCTCCCAAGTTCATCGAGCTACGAGTTTGGCTCCCGAGATCGAGCGAGTCCTAAAAGAAACTCACAAAACGCCATTCATGAGCAACATCACTAACATACAATTTCGCCACGAAGGCAAGATCTGATGTTCAATCTACGAAGGAAACACGGATCCGAGAAATTATATGACCATTTTCATCATTGCGATGGGTAGAACCCACTTTTCCCCAGAAGAGCGAGAGGTCGGTTATTGTCACCTAGTCATATAAAACCTCATCGAAGCAACGATCAGTTGGTTCTCGAGACTCGAACCAAACTCAATTAAGAGTTTTCGCACCCTGTCTACTGTCATCCTGAAGCATTATTCCATGTATATCCAGAAGAGCGCGTCAAATGCTGACCTCTGTATTCTATATCAAGGAGTAGACGAGTCACTTCGCAAGTTCATAAGCAGGTTCAAGGACGTAGTGTCTCGCGTACCTGTGGCGGAAGACGTGGCGATAGCAGCCCAAGAAACGCTCTCTAGTATGAATCGAGATTTCGCAACAATCTTTTGATCAACCAGCCTTAAAAAAAGTTGACGATGGCTGAAGAAACGGCAAACAAGCAGCTCACGGCAGAAACCGTTGGGCAGCAAACCTCGATGTTAGTGACTGAGACGTCACCAACAACCCAAGGAAAAGGCCCAAGTTCTGACCAGGTGGTAAGAACAAACTGACATGCTGAAGGGGCTCATCGAAAGGATGGATCGTCAAGATCTTGAGTCCCAGAAGATGAGTGAGCCCGTTGAAACCGTGACGAGGGAGCAACGAGACATTCAACACAAGATTTATGATTAGAACACCAAAAAACAGACTCCGCCGACTCGAGAACTCCGTCGAGATCTCTATTCTGAGTTCCCTGTGTCCCAGGCGGAGCGGCAAACCCAATGCCACACACAGACCATGGTACAACAAACTGAGGGACCCCTCCATCAAAGTCTGCGCATGCCGCCAATTGCCAGAGAGGAGGTTATGGAGAAGCGAGACCTCAAAATGGAGAAGATTAAGGAAAAGATTATCGAGATGACCTCCCAAGTTCATCTAGCTACGTGTTCGGCTCCCGTGATAGAGCGAGTCCAAGAAGAAACTCAGAAAATGCCATTCACAAACAACATCATTGACATTCGATTTCGCCACGAAGGCAAGATCCGATATTTAATCTACAAAGGAAACACATATCCGATGAATTATATGGCCACTTTTCCCAAAAGAGAGAGACGCCGTTTACAGTTAGTTATTTGTAGAAAACGTCAACGAAGCAGCGCTCAATTGGTTATCGAGACTCGAAGCGAACTCAATTGCCAGTTTTCGCACCCTGTCTACTGTTATCCTGAAGCATTATTCCATGTATATCCAGAAAAACGTGTCAAACGCCGACCTCTGGACTCTATATCAAGGAGTAGACGAGTCACTTCACAAGTTTGTAAGCAGGTTCAAGGACGTAATGTCTCATGTAACTGTGGTGGATGACGTGGCGATAACAGCCTTAATTAACGCTCTCTAGTATGAATAGAGATTTTGAAACAATCTTTTGATAAACCAGCCGGCAACCCTTGACGATGCGCTACACCGAGATATCCGCTTCGTAGAAATGGATGAATATTGCGAAACACTAGCAAAGAAGCACACACTAGTGAAAGTTCTGAGTTCGAAAGAAAAAGTAAAGGAAGAGTACTGAAAACCTCACCAATATTACAACAATAATTCCACGAAAGATGAACAGACGATCAAGGGAGTCGCTTATGTCTAGAGAGAAGAGCAGCAGCCGGAAGATCAGCAACTAAGCAATAGTGGCAGATCCACGGACACCTACGATCCCGACACTTATTACGAGCACCATGAGACGTACGGCAACTCCATGCAAAGTGTCCGCTATTTGCAAATCCAGTTGATGGATCTATACGCACAATGAAATATTAAGATAAACAAAGACAGACGTAACAAGCGAGGAAACGGTGGACAAACTTAGGGAAACAACAACCAAAGTAACAATCAAAGGATTGACGGTCATCAGAGAGCCAGGAGCTAGGAGCCAGGAATGCATTCCTGGCTGGCAACCTCGAGAAGAATAACCGAGGCAAGAAGGGGGCGCAGACCTGCAATGGCGCGAACTAGACCTGAGCGCAATGAAGGAGCGAACACTAGACGTCGGTCTAAAGTGATCATAGGAGGCGTTTTTAACAGGAAGGATTCAGTTCGCTCTATAAGGGCAGTGAGAGAAAATTGGCCTCGGCTCACATGCCACCTCGTCAAGTAACAAGTGAAAACTGATCACATTTGACGAAGAATATGCCAGCGACCTGAATTTCCCCCCCATCAAGACTCGTTGGTAATCGAACTAAGCATTGACAACTACGACGTGTCAAGGATTCTCATAGACACTGGGAGTTTGGTGGACCTGCTGTTCAAAGAAACGCTAGAGAAAATAGGAGTGGATGAGTCGAAGTGAAGTCGAATCTCCACCCATTGACCAATTTCTCAAGAGAAACTGTAGTTACCATAGGAACCGTCAAGCTGCCGGTATGCACGGGAGGAGTTGTTAAGATCGTCTGCTTTTACATCGTCGATAAACCGACAATCTATAGCGTTATCGTCGACACGTCCTGGTTGAAAACGATGAAAGCCTTCCCATCGACTTATCATTAGTGCGTAAAATTCCCCACCCCCGAAGATACAAAGACAATTTGAGGAGAATATTAACCCGTTTCGCGTGCACGTTACCTCGCTGGGCAAAAGAGAAGGGTAGCGTTCACTATATAACAATTACTGAGCGGGGCACAAGAAGGAAAAGCCTTAGAGGAAAGAAATCCAGGAGTGGAACAAGACGTGAAAATGATAACAGTAGACGACACCAACCCCGAGCGAGAAGTGAGGATTGGAAGAAACTTAGACGGCAAAGTTAAGGAGTAATTAATCAAGTTTTTATGGAGCAACATGAGAACTTTCGCGTTGGCTGCGAGCGACATGCCGGGAATAGATCCCAAAGTGGCCTGTCATGAGCTAAACGTAGACCCTACGTTCAAGCTAGCGAGGCAAAGAAGAAGGAAGGTGGGCAACGAAAAGCCCAAGGCAGTGAACGACGAAGTTTGTAGATTCTTAAAAGTCGGATCCATTTGCGAAGTCCAGTATCCATAGTGGTTAGCAAACCCAGTAGTTGTAAAGAAGAAGAACGCGAAGTGGAGAGTGTATATCGACTTCACCGACCTCAACAAGGTGTGTCTGAACAACTTCCCTCTTTTGCACATCAACTGCCTTGTGGAAGCAATGGCGGGGAACGAACTCGTTACATTCCTGGACGCTTTTTTCTAATTATAACCAGATCTTTATTAGCCTGACCATCGCGAGAAGACGTCGTCCATAACAGATAGAGGAATTTATTGCTACGAGGTTATGCCTTTTAGCTTGAAGAATGTAGGATGAACCTATCAGCGTCTGGTCAACAAGATGTTTGAGCAGCAAATCAGAAAGACAATGGAAGTGTACATCGACGACATGCTCCTCAGACCATGTCGGTCACCTCGTCGAGTGTTTCAAGGTGCTCAACAAGTATAATATGAAGCTCAATCCCAGGAAGTGTACGTTCGTGGTGACTGTCGGAGAATTCTTGGGATACATGGTAACCAAGCAAGGGATCAAGGCAAACAAAAATAAGATCACATCAATGACCACACTACCCTTGCCAAAAACTGCAAAGAAGGTACAACGATGGACCGGGCGAATCGCCGCCCTCGATCGATTCATCTGGAGATCGACGGACAAGTGTCTGCCATTCTACCAGCTCCTTCGAGCCAACAATAAGTTTAAATGGACCGAACAGTGCGAAGAGGCATTCGAACAACTCATAGTATACATGTCGACCCCCCCCCCCCCCCCCCCCCNCAATATTAGCAAAACCTGAGTAGGGCGAAATGCTCTATACATCGATATGACGAACACGAAGGTTAGTGGAGTACTCGTGCGAGAAGATAGAGGAGAGCAATGAATCATTTTTTACATCAAGGGTCTGAACGAAGTCGAAGCTCACTACTCGGCCCTCGAAAATTAGCCTCGCGGTGATCATCTCTGCCAGGAAGCTCTAACCGTATTTTCAGTCTCACTCTATCGTTGTGCTCACTAATTAACCCATCTAAACGGTGTTGCACATCCCCAATTAGTTAGGCGGTTGGCCAAGTGGGCAATAGAGTTAAGCGAGTATGATATCTAATACAAAACGAGGGCGAGCGCGAAACCACAAGTCCTAGCATATCTTATCATAGAGATCCCACCTAGAGAAGAGAAAAACAAGGGAATAGAGGAGAAATGGACCCTGCATGCAAACAGATCGTCATTTAGCCAAGGGTCAAGGGTTGCATATGGTTGACCGTGCCGACAGGAAAGATCCTCGTGCAATCTTTCCGATTGGATTTCCGGCATCAAACAATGAGGCGGAGTACGAGGCCCTGATAGCGGAATTGCACCTAGCAAAAGAAGTCGGGAGCGTGAGTATACCTCGCGTTAATGCCTAAAACATTAATTTTATCCGACAGTCACTCGGGACATAGTAATCCGAGTACCGATAAGCCTCGCTGGTCTCCACACTAAGGATCATTGCAAGCTGAGCATAGATAAGCCTCGCACCAATATAATATGTCGAGTGTCACGACATCTCACGTAGAAACTTTAAAGTCAAGCCTAAGTGGGGCCATTCTAGAAGACTTTAGGGTTGGGGTCAAACAGTACCTCGCATAAAATGATCCGACTTCAGACTCACTCATTTTTCATAGTAAGTTGAGCATCCCTAAGTCTCACATGAAAACCATAAGACGCGTGTCAAAGGACCTTGCCCGAAGATCTTAAAGTCTGGGTCGAGCAGCACCTCGCATACGATGATTCACGTTCCGACTCAGTCATTTTTTCTTAATAAGCCGAGCACTCGTAAGCCTCGCAAAGAATGGATAGATCAGAAATATCGAGACGAATCAAAACCAGGATTCAGAGCACAAGAAAGTCGAGGCCAGAGCGTCTAACAAAGGAAAGCCACACTTTCAAAAGATAGGTGCGAACGAGTCAAACCCTCATGTAAAAGCAGTTGGGCCGCGCGTAGCGACGACGAATGTTCGTACCATAACACTCCCTCGGTTAACTACGTTGTTCAAATTGTGTAACATTTAGACAGAACACCGCAAGATGCACGAAGTAATCTACGAAGTTTCAAAGTAAGGAAACGCGAAGCAAGAAAAGCAGTTCGCAAGTAAAAGCGTAGTAAAGAAAAGAAGCATTTTATAAGACATGTCGACAGATTACAAAAGGATCAAGCGATCTACAAAAGACACAAACACCGTACAAAGCAAACCTCCAAAAAGCACAAACGATGAGGGAGGAACACAAAGGTGTTAAGGCCAAAAACAGGTAGGCATAAACGTATAATTCAAGGACAATGAGCGAGTCTGTCGCGGTAACATTTCTGAAGGACAAAATCGACGAAGGACCACGAGGCGTTGGAACTTCAACAACAAGAAACCCCAGGAGTATAAGCAAACCGACCATGGTGGGTATGATGACCAAAGAGGGTGTCATTCTACTTAGTGTGTACCGGCTTGTAGGAGAATCGAGGCACCAAGTCGCAACAATCTCTCAAAAAGAGGCGACCACCGAAACTACCGCCTAGGGGAAATGAACTGCGACCAGCACCCCGCTGAAGTCCTTTCGAAACCAACCCAAGAATGTCACACCGGCGGAGCATCCTGAAAAAGGGATCCAGATCGAGTTCGTAACAAAGGAACCGGCAAGACGGCTGCCGCACAACTCCTGAGCTAACTAGAGAGGGTGTCACCGCTACCAACCAAAGCCCAAGAAAGGGCAATGAGCCGGAAAACCCTATTCCCAAACTTTCGCTAAAGATACAGTGACGAGACGGTGGGAACAAGAAAAACCATCGGACAGGAACAGAGGCACTCAATGTCAAGGCCGAAGACAAGATGCAAGGGATGCGAGAGAAATGATCAAGAGAGGAGCGAGAATGCGATGTAGCATATCCGGACTCGCAAGGGCCATTAATAAGGAAAGGAAAGGCAGTCCCAATGGCAACGTACCAACCGAAGCGTCAAACACTTAAAAGATTAAGTCAAAGAAATTAATGAAGGAAATAAAGGCACTTGAAATTCCATCATTACCCGAGCGAATCTCGAAAATAGTTGAAGTAAGGAAAGTACAACGATGGAGTAATAATAGCACCAAAAAAGCATTAATTGAATCGTAGGAAGAAAAGAGTCAACAGAAAGTACGTAAGTTCAAAAACGAAAAGAAGCCCAGGGGCCCAAAGGTACATAAACTATATAAAATAAACTACTTAAGGGGATGGCTTCTGAGGCCCATCAGGATCAGGCGGAGAACCGTTCGTACCAATCACAGCCGCAACAACCTAGCTGAGATCATTCTCGCAGGTGGGGGCAATATGAAATGGGTCATCCCCAAGCAGCGGAATAACACTAGCCTCTGCCTTGGCCTTCCAAATGTGATATTGGTCGGAGAGTTAGGAGAACACGCCGTCCCCAAGCTTCACACTCTTTTTTGTAGCACTGGAAATTTTGTAGAGTACCAACCAACTGACCAGCACGAATCTCATCGGCGCAGTGAGCCCGCAGAGAGGAAATGTGCTCCTTCATGTGGTCAAAGCGCACCTAACATTCGGCAGCCAATGCATGCGCACCCTCGTGACGTCCCTCAGTGAATGCTCATTTTTAAGAAGCACCTAACTGAGCAAGTGCATCATCGCGCTCCTTCTCGCACTTCACTAGCTTGTAAGAAGTGACTGCAAGCTCGTCACCTAACTTCTCCACCTCCTCCCGCTCCTCGTTGAGCTCGAACTTCGTTATCTCTAACTTGGACTGAAGGTTGAGTAGTCTCTCGTTCATGTCGTTGCCATCCAGGTCGTTGATTCGACCCTCGTACGCGTCCACGAGGAAATTCACGACAGAAGCAAGCTAAAAGCAAAACCGCAAAGTCATCACAGGAAGAAACGAGAGGAAGCAAAAATAAACCAAGTTGTACCTTGACCAAGCTTTGGGCTGACGAACAGAGAAAGTACTTCGACATCATATCCTCATAAGAAGGGGCACCCTCGTCGATACCCCCACCATCCACATAAGCTCGCCGCACCAGGCCATGTTGGTTTTCAAGAGCGGGACCTTCTCTGAGGGGGCTCCCTCGTACTCAAAATGAAACAGTCCTCCGATGATCTTCACTTTCTTGAATGAAGAGGGGAAAGTATGGAGATCACCCCACCTTTATGAAGGATTGACAAACACCCTACCAGGCGGCGAGTTATCAACTGCAGCAACAGTTGGATTTGGGGCTAACACTCTGAAAGTTAGGCCACCAGGAGCACCCCGGAGGGAAGCGGGAGCCCCCCCCCCCCTTCGACCCCTCTCTCGCCGAGAAAGGAATCAGAAGTCGGGTCGGGCATCAAGGCGGAGAGAGTAGTTAACTCTGACAATTCATGAGGCCACTCAGAACTCACGTCTACGACGGGAAGGGGGGATCGATGGGCTCATCATCATAGTCAAAGTCGATTAGCTCAACGATGTGGTTGCAAAAGCCCGAGTAAGCCACGAGGCTAACTAAATTGTCGATGATCTACGCAGCAGCAGGAGCCGAATAACTTGAAGCCATCAGGGTCGAGAGAAGCTAGAAGGCATGAGCAAAGTAGATTTCGCTCCAACAATGTTTTGGGGGTAGAGCGGAGGACGCGAAAGAACTGGTTCACGTGCTTTGTTCGAGGATTGTACTCAATCGGGTAGTCTGCAGAAAAGGAAGAAGTTGTTAAATCAGAAAGCATCAGAATAAGAAGAGAACTCGTTAAAGTAGTAAAAGTTACCAACTAAAGATCTGCCCCAAACAGATTGATACATGCCGTTCCAGGCCAAACCAACCAAGCACTTTTGGCGAACGAAGAAGAAATGATCGCGCCACCTCGCGTCTTCAGCGGGAAGATCCAGAACGAAGTTATGAAGATCCTTAATTCTGATATCAAAACCACTAGGGATCCCAAAAGACGTTTGAAAGGAAGTAACTATTATTTTTTCAGAGTATAGAAGAGATATGAAGAGATGAGAAGAGATTATAAGATGAG
>OVAO01000991.1:0-13774 GCA_900406285.1 Biscutella auriculata
TGAAGATGAAAGGAGAAAGATGTGTGCATCCGGCTCCCTTTCCTTCAAGACGTAGCAGGTCATCTCCAAGTCTTCCCATGCGTGCATGATAGCTCCAGCAAGCCTCTTTGATTGTGCTCTAGTGATGGGACCAGTTGGTGCTTGGAGAGATGGTTCTTCTTCGGCCAAGATTGGTTCCTTGTCNAGCGTGTATCAGTATGGTAGTCCGCTGTATCTGATCTGGGATTCGGTCTCGGAGGAGTCAACAAGGCTGGAGGAAGGTTCAAATTGAGAGTCTTTAGGAACTCCATCACTGCGGCCAACAGGGTCTGCATGTCCTGATTGTCCTGCATGCGTCGAATCCAACCTGATCCCGACGAGCTTCTTGTTCCGTAGTCCGTTGTTGCGCCGCTTGAAGCTCGTCCTACATGGAGAGATATTGCTCAGAACTGGACTGCAAATATAATTGAGATTAGCTTTTTTAAAAAATAGGATTAATAAATGTTTAAGATTTACTTTGTAAAATAACTGAATGAACAGTGCGCTCATCTTGTCTTGGGTGAGCTCAAGTTGAGAGTTGTCGTCCGATGCTTGCTCCGGATCCATCTGATTGAGCTTCGCCTGGAAGTTCCTGTCGAAAGTCTCGTACACCTTCTTCGCCTTAAGTTCGAAGAACGTTCCATCGGGCGTTCTATGTGTCTTGTGGAACACATCAGAGAGATTGGTTGGTCTGCCGAGTTCTTCCGTCTACAGGAAAAATCAATTAAATATTTATAAGTGAATAAAGTAGTTAAGAAAAAATTTTGAGATACTTAACAATTCCTGTTGACGATGCAGAAAAGATTTCTGGCCCGACAAATGCTTGTGCGGACCGAGACCGTCACAGTCATAATTCTATGAGTTAGAAGCATTGCTGCTTCGCTCCCTNCTGCAGCGGCGGGTAAGGAAAATTTGGTGGAGAGAATCGTAGATCCGGAGTAGGCCATGTATTCATTCTGGGATTTGGTTGAGCCGCCGGAGGAAAAGGGACCTGATTGATCGGGGACGGTGTGAACAGTTTAGTCTGCCTCAACTGTCGTTGCCTCGCCGGATATTGGCCATCGTAGTCCGGCGACGATACTGCATTTGGAACGATGGTGATACTGGGACGGAGCCGGTGAGAACTCGAAGCTTCTCCGGGGGAATTCCCCTTCCCTCCACAGTGTGCTCTCCCATTAGAACTGGAGGTTCTAGACATGATTGAACTTAGAACGAGAGAAAGGAATAAGAATTGGAGAGATTTGGGGTTTTTTTAATGGAATTCGCGTAAGAATGGTGGAGGAGAGAAAACTGTTCGATGAAGAAGATGAACAAAGTGTGAGTTCAAGTAACGTGGCGCTTGTGGTCGCTCTTTAGCGACCACGGAGCGACCCCTATTAAATCTAAAATCGTTTCGCATCGAGAATTCATATTATTATTAAAGGTAGTCGCTCATGTGGTCGCTCTTTTGCGACCACATGAACGACTCCAATAACTTTATATTGTTTCCGTTATGCATCGTAAACACCATTTGAACGAATTGACTGTGGTCGCTCTCGTGGTCGTTCAAGAGAGACTACAAGAGCGATAGTGGTTTTCTTCACCCAGTCCACGTCAGCGATCCCGATGAAAACACACGTGGTCGTTTTGTGGTCGCAAAAAAAGCATCTACCATTATAATTATAAAAAAAATCTGAAGGCACCTGAACTCGAACCTTGGTCTATGCTTCATAAGAGGTGCTAAGGATAGGATGAGTTGCCATTGTAACATATTTGTTAACATTTTAAAATTATTTGTATATAACTAAATTTAATAGTTTAATATTTGTTTGGTTTTTATTTTTTCGAAAAGGCAACTTACCAATTTAAAAACCACGAGCTATCGTTACTCTTTATCCATTGCACTCTTATAAACGGCTAAGAGATGTAAAAATAATTGAACAACCAAAAATCAAAAATCGAAAGATTGTTATACATAATGAGTTAAAGTATCCGTTAAATGTAATGGTATTGTTCGAGTAATTATACAATTTGTAACAAAATGTAATTTTTTTTGTTTCGGGACTTGATAATGCGAGTTATAGTGACGGTTTCATGATCTCTAATAGAGAAATAGTATACGTATATAAGTAGTTTAATAACATGCGGAATTTAGCAAGAAAATGATCTCGTGGTCGCTCAAGTGGTCACAAAAGAGCGACCACGAGAGCGACCAAACATGGATTGGTGATTATAAACCTCATGTTGTCGCTCGGATCAATTGCTAGGATGCATTTAATGAAGTAAAAATTTGCTTCATACATTATCATTTTGCTCAATACACTCCTCATTTGCTCAATACATTTAATGAATTGTGTAAAACCATTTTTACCCTCCTTCCTTCCATTCTCTCAATTATTCTCTACAAAATAATTTAAAATTTTATATTAATTCAAACCATTACATCTCTCTTCTTTTTCAACTACCAATTATATTATTTCATTCATTTTTTTCTTCTTCTTTTTTTTTTTTGTTTCTTCTTCTTCTCTTCTTCTTCTTATTCTTCTTATGTTATTCTCACGAGAAATGATCATTTACGAGATATTGGAGCTTATTTATCTTGTATGTATTTAGAACACATATGTTTATTATTATGATTATGTGTGATGTATGTTAGTTTATATGTAATTTATGTTAGTTTATTGTAATTAGACTTGTTGTGTTTTAGCATTGCGTTGGTAAGTATAATACAATGATGACCTACGAAGAATCGTGCAAAAACAAGAGAAATGAGTTTATGATAACGGATATACTAGATGCAATATACACGATTAAGAGGGTCCTACTGGTACTCTACGTCCTAATGACACGACTAAGATGGTCCTACTAGGTTTACTTTTAATATTGGTTTGACTGGAACATATAAATGAATGAATATTATTGGTACTACTGATACGACCGAAAATATGGTCATTAGGTACTACTGATTTTACTAGGTATACTATGTCGTATACGAGTCTTACTAGTACTTTCCGTCCTAATGAAACGACTAAGATGATCCTACTAAGTTTACTTGTAATACTGGTCTGACTAGAACATATAAATGAATGAATATTATTAGTACTACTGATAGACCGATAATATGGTCATTAGGTACTACTGATTTTACTAGTAATAATATGTCGTATACGAGTGTTACTAGTACTCTACGTCCTAATGAAACGACTAAGATGGGCGTACTAGGTTTATTTGTAATTTTAGTCCTCTAGGTTCTACTCTAACTTATTTATGGTGCATAGACGTACATAACCTTAGTTGACAAAAAAAAGACGGACATAACCTTAAATAAAACTGCAATTGTTTTCTACTAGTATTACCGGATCTACTATGAGTTCCAAATATCAAGGATTATTTCTTTTATGATGATACAATGTTCTTTTGTGTTTTTCTTATATACAATCATTAAATATATGGTGTAAGATCAAAACAAATCAATGTTGTAAACTCCAATATTGCTATGGAGTTTCATGAAACATATCCTTAAATGTTCATGAATATGGTGAAATAATCATGAAAATTGCAATTTTGTGAATTTGTTTCCATGTGTCATTGTATTTTATAACAATAACATCAACTAATAGTTGTCTTACTACCAAACATCATTATGTAAGTCGGTTCTACTAAATTTAGTAGAAACCTTGTTTATCCTACTATGGGTAAAAAACGTCATACCAAAACTTAGTTCTACTATGAAGAAAATTTACAGTGAAGTCTAACCAACAAGACTAGTAGAACCTAAATTGTAGACTCGAAAATATGACTAGTAGGACCCAAATTGTATTCCAACCTGGTATGTTGGTTGATCACACCAGTCAGTCAGTCCAACTTGGTATGACTAGTAGGACCTAAATTGTAGACCAACCTGGTATGTTGGTTGATCAAATCGGTCAGTCAATCCAACCTGATATGTCCTACGATCTGTAAATTGGTTCTACTAAATTCTAGGTTTGACTAGTCCTACTATATGTATAATAAAACCGATAGTACAAAAAATCCAGTGTAACCAATATTATTTATCAAATAAAACTAGTACAACCAATATTGCTTGTACAATAAATCCAGTAGAATCAATATTACACTACCAATAAATCCAGTATAACTAATATTACTTATCCAATAAATCCAGGAGGACCAATATTACTTGTACAATAAATCCAGTAGGACTAATATTACTTATCCAATAAATTCAGTATGATTAATATTACTTGTATAATAGGTTCAGTAGAACCATTATTACTTGTCCAATAAATCAAGTAGAACCAATGTATCATAACCAATATTACAAGAAGAACCATTATTACAAGAACCATTATTACCAATTCAAAAAACCATTATTATAAGAAGAACCAATATTACCAATGCATCATAATCAATGGTTCAACTAGTGCTAATATTTTGATTACATACCTTTGTTGTCCCGAGAGCCTAGTAGATAGTCTTGGTGCAATATCTACTTATCAAGGCTCGTTCGGTGGAATATCTTCCTCTTGATGTTATAAAATATTCATTTTCTTGTTTTAGCATCAATACGACGTTTAAGTCTTATCTATTGCTCATATTTTTTTCAAATCAAATATTCTTATGTAAAAAATTCAAACCTTATACGAAAAATACCAGCCTCAACCTTAATTAAAAATAAAAATACTCGAATGTATCATATAGATGAGGTATTTTGGATTCAGGTAAATCCTGAATCGACTCCGAGACGAAGGAGTACGATATTCACAACTAAGTTTAAATATTCAAAATTTGAATATTTATTATATTTTTCAAATGTTTAGGTTATTTTAATTTGTAATATTAATTTTAAAGATATTCAATATATCTTTTGGGTACCCAAACTCGTATTAAAAAAACCAAACATACAATTTTTACCTCATCCAAAAATTTATAACTCGAATAAATCCAAACTAAACCTTAAAAAAAACCAAATTAATCGTATTTACATCATCCAAAAGAATACCCGAGCGACCACAAGAGCGACTACCATTATAATTAAAAAAAAACCTGAAGGCACCTAGACTCGAACCTTGGTGTATGGTTCATCAGAGGTGCTAAGGATAGGATGAATTGCCATTGTGCCATTGTAACATATTCGTTAACATTTTAAAATTATTTGTATATAACCAAATTTAATAGTTTAATATTTGTTCAGTTTATATTTTGTCGAAAACGCAACTTAGCAATTTAAAAACCCCGAGAAATCGTTTCTCTTTATCCATTTCAGTCTTATAAACGTCTAAGAGATGTAAAAATAATTGAACAACCAAAAAATCAATAATCGAAAGACTGTTATACATAATGAGTTAAAGTATCTGTTAAATGTAATGGTATTGTTCGAGTAATTATACATTTCGTAACAAAATGTACTTTTTTGTTTCGGGACTTGATAATGCGAGTTTAATGACGGTTCCATGATCTCTAATAGAGAAATATTATCCGTACGTAAGTAGTTTAATAATATGTGGAATTTAGCAAGAAAACGATCTCGTGGTCGCTCATGTGCGACCAAAAGAGCGACCACTAGTATTTCATTCGAAGTTAGTTAGGGTTGGGTCCCTCCGGTGGTCACTCTAGTAGAATCAAAATAAACTATGGGTAAGAAAATGGTGCGTGGTCTCTATCGTGGTCACTTTATTGCGACCACTAGAGCGACCAGAGCTATTCTTTTCCCACACTTAGTAGATTCAAAGTAAACTAAGTCTAAGAAATGGGGTGTGGTCGCTCTTTTGGTCGCTCTTAAGATACCACTAGAGCGACCACAATTATTTTTTCCCACACTTAGTAGATTCAAAATGAAATAAGTCTAAGAAATGGGGTGTGGTCGCTCTTGTGGTCGTTTAAGAGCGACCACAATTATTATATGCAAAACGGAAAACATACAAGGGATTCGAACCCTAGTTTGCGATAGGAAGGAGAACTAAATCAGTATCCTGTAGCTATTGGGCCATGTTATCGAACTTGTTTACTATTTACAATTGACTATATATATTAACAGTATATTTTTCTAGATTAATTGCTCGGTTTTTCGACTTTAATATTATTCTTTATATGTTAACATTTATGTTGGTTTAAACAAACGAAGCCGTCTCATTAAATATGTTTACATATTAAAAATTTACAAGCTAAATTTCTGGTTCATCATCATCATCAGAAGTCGAGAAATTACACATAAATTCATCAGCAGGTTCCTCATCTTCATCGTCGAAATTAATATTTGTGCTTCCTCCTGATGCATCGGCTAAATTATCCATAATAAGCTCTTCAATTGTATTTACTTCAACATCAACATTTGTTTCATGTTGCAATAGCGGGGGTGATACGTCTTTATATGCTCCAAAAATATTTCCTTGGGGATTGACTTTTATAACATTGAGCCAGGATTGCCTCAATGCTTTTGTGAACGAATAAGGTACATAGCAAACTTGATCGCCTTGAGAAGTTGATACGTACATATATAGTATTAGATATTAATTTAAATTAAAAACCTTAAGAAAAGTAGATTTCAAATTTACCCAAGATAAAAGGCTCATATTTGTAATATTTTCCAGTTGCAAGAACGTCTATAACACCCCCGTTGCTCTTTCTCGTTCCTTGACCCACAGTTGGGTCATACCACTCACATTTAAAAAGTGTGATCCGTAAATTCGCAAAACCACCATATTGTAGCTCTAGGATTTCTTCAATGTTCCCATAAAATTTTGTTTCATCAGATGCATCTGCATAATTTTCTCCTTTTACACAGATTCCGTAGTTATATGTTTTCTTGAGATGTCTGTGACTTCATGTATGGAAAAAATATCCTCTCGTATAATATATGGAAAATGCCATGGTCTTGGTCATGGGCCCTTGAACTAGCTCTTCAACCCACATTGGGAAATGTTCGTTTGTCCCTCTTCTCGACAGCACCTAAATCGGTTGACATATAAGAAATGTCTAATACAATTTATAAATAGAAATAATTTGCAATATACCGACATATATATCATTATACTATATACTTACATATGTTTTAACCCACGTAGGAAATTCTACGTCTCTTTTTGATGTAACTTCATATTCAGTTAGACCGGGATAGGTTAAACGAATGTGACTCTCAAATATGCTATTTACAGAAAGAAAAAGCTAGGAAATGAGTCATTATTTCCGCATATCGTAATTATATATATTTTTAAAGAACAACGGCCGTAAAATACCTCTCTAGTGGCCGAAAGTAATCGCAATTACGCAAAACATATGCATGTGCACAATGGTAATCTATTGCCTCTAACCATATCTCCTTGCTTCTTTCACTACAACGGCTTACTAGTCTGAATATATCTGGTATATCTTGAAATGGATAAATAGGGGTTTCACCTTCGTCATATCTAGTTACTCTAAATGATCATAATGTCAAAAATTAGCAATATATAAATATATAACTATGTATACATTTCTAAAACAAATTTCAATGTGATGATATATATACACCTTGATTTTGTTTGTATATTTGCGGCGAACTAATGCTCAGAGAAATAAGAAATTTCATCATTGATATACGATTCCACTATTGAGCCAGCTGCATATCTTTTGTTTTTCGCCTTGCTTTTCGATTTCTTAACAAAACCTCTCAAATGGGTACATCCACCTATATTTGACTGGCCCGCCAAGTTTAGCTTCATTTGGAAGATGTACGACAAGATGTTCCATTATACATCGAAAAAAACCCGGCGGAAAAATCTTCTCTGAATTAAATATAATCAGAACAATATTTTCCTTCATAATTTCCACCCGATTTAGTTGTAGTGATCTTGAATATAAGTCTCGGAAAATGCTTCTGATGCCTAAGCATGAATTGTATTCATTAATGTATACATATTTATATACTACTTTACGAATTTGTAAGTATTATAAAAATGAAATTAACATACCGGCTAAAGTAAGATGTACGTTTCGAGGTAAAAGTTCCGCAAAAATAAACGGAAGTAACGCTCCATGAATACATGCAACCATGATTCTTCATACCTGAGAAATTCCCTCCGTCCAAATATACACAATTAGCTAGATTTGACGCATATCCATCTGGGAATCTTACTTGCTTTTTTACACATTCCAATAATTGTTCCTTCGTAGTTGCAGACAGTTGGAAAATGGGTATAGGAGCTCTTTCACGCGAATCAAGATGCAGTTCTTTCCTTGAACATAATATGGCCAAATCCTTTCTTGCGTTCTTTGTGTCTTTTGATTTTTCGTCATTCATCACGATGTTCAGAATGGATTCAAAGAAATTCTTCTCAATATGCATGACATCCAGATTATGTCGTAGATCTAAATCCTTCCAATATAACAACTCCCAAAAGATGCTTTCTTTATGCCAATGATGCGTCTTACCATAACCTGGCTTTTTGCTCTCGTGTCCGTTCCCACCCCATTGGGATGTTCTTCGCGGATTAACTTGCAATATACGCTCGTCATAAACTTGGGCACCTGTCAGATACTGATTTACAGCGTGTTTTCCTTTCAAAAATTCTTTTTATTCTTTCGTAACGGATGATTTTGAGGAAGAAATTGGAGACGACAATCTGTCGTGGGTCCTCCATCCCGATAGCATTCCATATGCCGGAAAGTCGTTAATCGTCCACATTAGCACGACTTTTACATTGAAATTTGTTCTGGTTGATATATTATACGCCCCAATTCCAGTTGACCACAACTCTTTTAACTCATCAACCAATGGTCGAAGGAAAACGTCTAAACTTGTTCGTGGATGCTTAGGCCCAAAGTTCAATATCGTTAACCATAAAAATTATGGATTCATACACAAATCTAGGGGGAGGTTATAAGGAGTCAGAATCACGGGCCATAAAGAATGATTGTGTGACATACCAAACGGGTTAAAACCATCCGTGCACAATCCGAGGTAAACGTTCCTTGGTTCTCCAGCAAATATTGGATGTTTATGCTGAAATTTTTTTCATTCTGCTCCATCAGATGGATGAATCATTGTTCCTTCTTCTGACTCGTGCTCCGCGTGCCATCGCATTGCTTTAGCGTTCTTCTCCGTCTGATACATTCTCTTTATTTTGTCCCCAACTGGCAAATACCATATTCGACTATATGGTATTTCGTCCCTTGCTACGCTTAAACCTGGGTGCTTGGTAGAATTTACATTCTTCCAATGATTCATCTTCTTTCCAAAATATAATACAATTCTCGATGGACACGTCAATTTTATGATATGGGAGACCTAAATTACGCATCATTTTCTCTGTCTCGTAATACGATCTCATTGCTAGGTTATCATCCGGCAATATCCTAGAAATTAGCTTAGCCCAACCGTCTACACATTTCTCCCCCATATTATAATCTACCTTCAGATTCATTTACTCAGCCGCTATGGATAACTGCGAGTCCCCTTCATGACAACAATCGTACAATGGATTATTCCCTGCGTCCAACATGTTGAAAATTTTCCTTGTCTCCTCATTTGGAGTTTCCTTCTCGTTTGGTTGGACCGGGTTTGGATAACCTTGATCATTTATATGATCATCCTGGTTATCAAGGTTCAAAGTTTCATTAAACGCATTATGCACTTCCACATATCTATAACCCATATAATAGTTACCCACATCTTCTTGATGCTCATTATGAATTGGTTGCTCGGTATTGACATAATTAGAAATTCCCCCTAAATCAACTTTAAAATCTTCCCCAAGTCTATATCAAACGTAATAATCATCCATAAATCATTTGCCTAACAAATGATGTCATACTTTACGTTCTGCCATAAATTTTTCGTTATTACAACTCCTACATAGATAGTAAAACATACCTCCACTACTTTGCGCAATTGGTTGACTATTTGCCACGTTCATGAATTCTGCAACTCCGGCATAGAAATCAGCGGAAATGTTGTTCGTATCATCATCAATTCTTCGGTACATCCACCCTCTCGAATTCCAATTTTTGTAAGAAATTGTCTTTCCCCCTTTTTCTTTATTTTTACAACTTATGAACTTCTTGTGTCTTATATAGACAAAAGAGCGACTCTATTAGCGACCACGAGGTAGTAGCTATAGTAAGGTACACCTACCAATCCAATATTTTAAATGCAGTTTAACTAATTTTTTGTGACTTCGTTGACGCGGTAGCTCATTAGTCGCACAAGAGCGACAGCAAAGCTACTACTGAAATTTAGCGACCACATATACGACTACAAGCAAGTGACTACGCAAATCAGTTACTTCGTAGTCGATCATTAGAGCGTCTACTGACATGGAATAGCTTAGTACTCGCTTATAAACGACCACGTCAGTCTAGTCGTTCTTCAAGCCACCGCAATGCTTCCACACTATTTTAGTCGCTCAATGCTCGCCTAATGGTCGCTTTTTTAAGCGACTCCGCTAGTGGTCGCTTTACGTAGTCGCTCTTCCCGTGTTTTCTTGTACTGTGCATCTCGTCGATTTGAGCACTCAATTTTCCTATTGTCTCTTTTACAGCCGCAAGCTCCCTATGTGGAGGAGTAGAACGAAGATGTTGCTCGAGAGTTAACCTCCCTTTCAAGGTTTAAAAAAAACCTAAGAAAAAAGTAAGAATAGTAAATAAATAATTCGGAGAGATACCTCGCCAATGCTCCTAGTGAAAATAGTTCTCTCGTCTTTCATCAGAATTTTTTTCAATGGTGGGGAGCTTTAACCTCGGCCTCCTGAAACGCCTAGCCAAAGACGCAATAGCTTTAACATCCTCGGTGATCAAGTGATCTTGGTTGAATTCAAACTCCCAATAAAGTTTCTTTTTGTTATGAGTTCTTTGAGCCGAACTAGATGTTGAACCCTTTCTCTTTTTGAGCAATGGTGCAACACCAACAACCTCAATATTGCACTCAGGGGGAAGTGATGAGCTCGGAGCGACAGGAACACGAGTCGGGGCAGATAAACTGAGAATAACCGTCGACTTGCCTCCATTGTTGAGCGCATCGACGTGTCGAGTCTCTTGACTTGTTCGACGAGTTCCGCCTACAACAGTTCGGTCGAATCGCGTTCTGCCGAATCCTTCCCTCAACGACCTCCTCTCGGCACGATAATTCATCTCGTCCAATTCGCAAGCTGAAATTATGAAATCTTTGTTAATCTCAAAACCAAAAATAAACTTAACAACTCGAGCTTACATGGATCGACGAAAATAGGGTGGTCTGGGATCGCAAACGAGTCACTGAAACAGGAATTCTCTGTCGTGAAAAAGAACTCCAAGAGGATCTCTCCTCGCAAAGAACGGTGAGTAGTAACTCGAACTCGTCCGATAAAGACGGTACCTTTAGCTGAACTGAAAAAAGACTAATGAGTTAGATTAAAACAAATGCTCAAACGAATAAGTAATTAGTTGCAAATCTACCAGCTCGTTCTGTCCAATGTGTAACATCAAATGAGCCATATTCACCAAAAGTGAACTCATTAATAGGGAAAAGAAAATAAGATCTTCACCAATATTTATCTCTCGAAGGGAGTCCAAAAATCACATCGCGACCAACTTTTGGAGCGAAATAAAATGTCCCTCTATTTCCCGTATTCGCTTTTACCATGCCGAAAATTGGTAAGTCACGAAAACTAAGATAGACCCTTAGAAAGCACTCGAAAAACTAAGATTATCAATTGGCATCGTTGCCATATTGGGTGGTAGTGATAAACTTTAGTTCTTGGCATTTGCTCGGGACTAGGTTATTATTTTATTTTTCATTTACTTACATCGTTATTTCCTGTCTCTATTTCAGGAAATCCTTTATCATGGAAGACAACGTCATTCAAATAATAGGCGACACAAATAAGTTAACACTTCATGGAAATCGATTAGGAATAAGAGCACCTCATGTCGAAGCACCTAACTTTGAAATCAAAGACGTTCAACATAAGTTAGTGTGGACCATCCATTCCATGGGTATACCACTGAAAACCCATTGGAACATGATAGGTGTGATTTTTTCGTTCTTTAAGTCTAGTTTTCAATCGGTTTTAAGTAGTTTAGGATGCATTTAGGTCCATTTAGGCTTGCATTTGTATATGTTTTGCAACTTAGGTGACTAAGAAGGGCTTGTGCATCATTTGGGAGTTAAAATGGATCAAAGAGTCGAGGATCGACGTTTTAAGCTTCATCCAGGATCGGTCAGGAGTGCTCAGGTCTGTTGGATTGGTCAGAAGTGGAGTCAGGATCGGTCAAGGGTGCTCCAGGCTGTTGGATCGGTCAGTGACCAGACCAGGATCGGTCACCCCTTGACCGATCCAAATGCTACCCGAGACAAAAACTCCAAAACCCTNCTAAAGAGAGTCACATTGGTTTCATTTTGTGCCTCCCTTTTGTTTCTATCACTTGTTCTTACCATTTTGATACTTTGTAATGCATTTTCCTTTGAGATCTTAAGTTTAATCTTGTTTCTAAGTTCATTTCTCTTATTGCTTTTGTTAGATCTCCTTATTTCTTGTTGANGTATTATTTCTTGTTGAATCTTGCTAGTTTGTGTTGATTCTTGTTTGTTTCTGTTAGATCTGGTAGATTCGTATTAATTTTGTGTAGTTTGGTATTTCAATCTTCTTATTCCTCTTCTTGCTCATCTCTTCCATGGAAAAACATAATTTCTCCAAAGATCTTTGTGTTTTTTCCATAGATTGTGAGTAGTCACCTTTTAGTTGGTTGATTGGGAAAGATTAGGGTATTTAGGTTCTAGATCTATGTGTCTAGGGCTTCGAATCACAAGTATCTTCATGCAATAAGATGCTCTTAAGGCTTGGTTGGATATGACCAATCCAATCATTGATCTACAGAAGACTTATAAGCCCGAGAAGGTTAGATAGACTTTTGTTCATGTCTTTTGCAGTTCTGAAATAATATTCTTAAATAGAAAGATGTTTTAGGATGATTGTACTAGGGATTTTAATGCATCTAGATTATGTTTAGCATGCGGACGCGAGAGCGCGGTGTTAGCATCATTTGGATAGGTGTTAATCATGCGAGAGCGGTTTAATGCAATTTGGAATACTATAGATCTGAGATCAACCTTTGGATGAAATTAAGTACATAGACTTAGGACTTATTGCCTAAAATCTACTGCCTGGTCAACTGCCTAGCTTTCTCTCTGAAATTAATCGTCGTTATTTCCCTGCAATTCCAGTACTTTCCTTTACTACAATTGACCCTTTAATCACGTTTAGATTAGGATCGTTCAGTGCAGTGTCCGTTCCTCTTAGACTTAAAATAAACATCATAGAGTATTACTGTCGCTAGCATCATCCTGATTTGGTTCGACATTATACCCGACTATAGCTTCCCACCGTAAAACATACAATTATCAGAACACCTGGATTATTTTGACACGATTTGTCAAACAGTAAAATTGGAGAATGTAATTGATGATGCTTACAAGCTAAGATTATTCTCATTCTCTCTGAAAGGACGAGCTCATTACTGGGAAAGAAACCTAGCACCAGGCTCTATACTTACTTGCGTATACTGCAAACAAGAGTTCCTATCGACACTCTTCTCACCAACGAGGACAACAAAAATTCGCACTAACATATCAACGTTCTATTAGAGTATTTTGGAATCACTATTCGAAGCTTGGATTCGTTTCAAAAGATACATTCGTCAGTGCCCACATCATGGTTTCCCTCAAGAATATCTACTCAACACATTCCACAAAGGTCTCTTGAGACCATTAATAAGTACGATTTTACTATGGATTAGTAAACCTACTTTCAATGTAGTATAGTGG
>OVAO01000992.1:0-17027 GCA_900406285.1 Biscutella auriculata
ATTTCAAAATCTAATAAGTGACGCTTATGATTTTCCGACTGTCACTCAGCGAGGAGGAGTGATTAATTTTAATTCGATCCCGCATAATCGTCAACGTTTCTACATCACACCTTAAATTTTAAAATGAGTCTATGGCTTCCCTAAAAGTGAAAAGGAAAATTTAGATTTCAAGTGACTATTTTTAACTTAATTAGAAGTAAAGTGAGGGGTGAGATATTGGGGACGATTTATACGGGAAGGTACAGTGGGGTGAGTTTTTAGCAAAGGAAAAGTCGATGTTGCCTTTTGATATCGCTTTAGTTATTAAAAAGAAGCTAAACTTGTGTGATTATGGATCGTTCGATTATGACTTGTAAGTAATAGCATTTTCAATCTAACGATTGATTTTAATCTAGTTATAATGTCCAGTTCGGTTAATTTTGTTTGTTATGATTCGTAAGTTTGTTTGGATCGTGACTTAATATATATGAAGGAGGAACTGTACTATTTGACCTAGATCTTATTTCAGCCGAATCTCACTCAACAATAGCGATAGGAGGCCCTGAAGAGAACTGAACAAATAAAACCCGTGGTAAGTACGACGAAATCTTTCTCCTTTCATGTGTACTAACTTTTGTGGTTGGTTTTTGTTGGGTTGATTTAGATTTCTTATTTCTCAGTCGGGTATTTTGCGATGGCTAAGACGTGTGTACTTATGGCTGGTTTTTGGGAATCGGATGAGAATGGAATTTGGGATTTCGCTGTTGATGGGTGTCGGTTATCGCGTTTGGTTTACGTTGAAGAAAGTTGGAGTTATGAGGAGCTCCACTCAATCGTGACTATGGAGTTTGGCGAAGATGATATTAAGAAGACAACACTAACATACTGGATACCGAAATTTCGTAAAACTACCAAGGGAAAGCAAACACCATCCATACAAATTTCAACAGATATTGGAGGGAGAACCTTTTTCAGGGTTTTGTCGGAGAACGATGAGATGAACTTGTTCGTCTCTTTCCGTGAGAAGAGGATACAGAGCAGTTCCAGACTCCTGTAGAGAAACTTAAAAGGAAGAGTGTGGTTTTAGATGGTGTGTGTAGCTTTAGTCTTGATGGGAACGAGCCAAAAACTGGATCTCCTGGTTCGAGAATAATTGGTGACTTGCGAAAGAGACGTAATGGTCTTTTAGTGGATGTGGAAACACCCTCAGTTCCTCTAGTTCCAATAGATGTTGAGGATAATGGATTCTTCGATGAGGTAGATGCAGCTGAAGCGATGAACAAGAGAAATGGTAAAGGTATTCGGCTTGATCCTGATTTTAATCTATTCGAAGAGACTGAAATGGAGACTGAGTTTGTTGAGTTAAACGAAGGGGACGTTGGTGAAGTTAGGACACGGGGGTATGATAAAGAATTTTGGGACCCATTTCTGGACGATCCTTACGGTGGATCGAATGTAGTTGATATTATGTGTACAGAGAAGGAAGGAGCTGGGATCCATGAAAGAGGTGAGGGTGTATTCAGAGCTTCAGTTGGTTTGAGTAACTCTAATTTAGGGATAAATGGACAGGTGCCCATGGACGAGGGAGGACCTAGTCAGAAAAAGTTAGGAAAGTGATTGAAGAGGTTGAGGACGATGAGTTCGATATCCCTCCTCTGTTTGATGATATAACATACGAGATGTCTGAGATTCCAGATCTTGATAATGATGATCAGGATGAAAATATGTATGTTGTGAAAACGTATTCAAGCAAGAGTGATTGTCAAATTGTGTTGGCTATATACGTGATTAAGAACATGTTCCACTTCAAGCAAACAACAACGAAGAAACATTACTATGTCGTTAGTTGTTCTGATCAATCATGCGAGTGGAGGGTTAACGCCCATCAAATGAAGAATAGTGCTTACTACGTGATTAGGAAGGTGGCGTTACATCACACATGCGGGATTGAAACGAGGAGCAAGTTTGGCAAATTGGCAACTTCTAAAGTGATTGCGGCAATGTATAAGGCTCGGTTGAACAATATGGGGGCTGGTCAACGACCTCTTGATGTTCAGCAGTTAGTCTTGGAAGAGCTTAGAATTTGAACTTCATATTTCAAATGTTGGAAGGCACAAGAAACTGCTAATGAGGAGGCTAGAGGTAATGAGGAGGAGTCTCATCTGAAGCTTGTAGAATATTTGCATATGCTGAAGTTGGCGAATCCGGGAACAGTAGCTGAAGTGGAGACTAAGGACAGTGGCGATGGAGGACATAGGTTCTTATACATGTTTTTGGCATTTGGTGCATCGATATCAGGGTTTAGGAAACTAAGAACGGTGCTTGTAATAGATGGTATCCACTTGTTTGGAAAATACAAGGGAGTATTGCTCACTGCTAGTGGACAAGATGCAAATTTCCAGGTGATTTTTGTTGTCAAATATTTTTTGAATGTGTTTGGATGATTTGATAAAGATAGTCGGTGATTGTTTGATTTTAAACGTGGTGGCATTCTAGTTTATACTTGAATGTTAATTATGAGCTGATCGTGCGTATAAAGTTTTGTAATGAATGCATCTTTATGTGGATTTGTGTTTTGGTATGGCAGGTATTTCCTTTGGAATTTGCAGTGGTTGATAGTGAGAATGATGATGCGTGGACATGGTTCTTGAAGAGGGTTGAAAAAATATTAGCTGACAGTCCAAGGCTAACAATTATATCTGATAGAAATAGTTTCATCTACAAGGCGTTGAGGAGTGTGTATCCACATACTCACCATGGAGCATGTGTAGTGCATCTTGCGCGTAACGTAGTGGCGCTTTTCAAAAGCAAGGGACTTGCCAAGTTGGTCGTAGCAGCGGCTTGTGCACATAAGATAAATATTTTTAAGAAAACATTTGGGCAGATTCAGAACCAAAGCCAAGCGTGTGCTAAATATTTGGATAACATCGGACTGAAGCATTGGGCTCAGGGTGCGTTCCCAAGGGATCGGTACAATCTGATGACGAGAAATGTTGTGGAGACACTGAACAACGCGCTAGGGAAATGTCGGAAGTCATCCATAACTGAACTGATTATGTTCATTCAATCGATGTTAACTAGATGGTTTAGCACTAGAAGGAAGAAGGCGCTAGCGCATGATGGATTTGTGACTCCAGAAGTGGACAAAGTGATAACATCTAACCTATCTACTATGAAAGGGAGCAGAGTGTTGAACATAACGTCATGGAGTTTGAAGTTCTAGGTTTGTTTGGGCAAAGGCACAATGTTAATATCCAGGAGAAGACTTGCAGCTGTAAGGTATATGACAATACAAAGATCTCATGTGGTCACGCTTTGATGGTCGCCGAACACAAAGGTGTACCTATGGGACATATTGCTGGTGAATTTTACCGGACTTCGGTACGGGCTGAAACATACAAAGGGGTTGTTCAACCGCACGAAGATCCTAGGGATGGAGATATTCTGTTGGAGATTAGAAGCAGAGAAGTATTGCCACCAAAAACACGTCGGCCGTCTGGAAGGCCAACGCAGAAAAGAATCCCTTCTATTGGGGAGATGAACGTGAGTTAATATACATTCCTTAACATTATAGCAAAATCGTATTTCGTTTTGGTGACTATGCATGTATTGTGCAAGATGGTCAAAACCAGCCAGGTAGCTTAAACAGGTGCGGAAGGTGTAAGGGTTATGGACACAACAGGGTTAGCTGCACGAATCCAATATGATCGATATAAGAAGAAGAGGTTGTCCTTGTGTTTTTTGTTTTTTTGATCGTCCAAGTAGACAACCGTCTGATTAATCTTGAATATGGTCGGTTGCCGATCCTCATGCATATTAAATGGTTTGGATAGTTAACATCAACCTAACAACAAATGTGCTGATGTTATTTTGTTGGTAATTATTTTAAAATATTCTCAACGCAACATGGGTGCTAAGCATTGATACGATGTTGTAATGCGTTAGGTTTATAATACAGCTAATGTTTGTCGGATGTTGTTGGATTTGATAACTATATAGGTTTGTGGGTTGTTAGATTTCATTGGCTTAAATTTTCATTTTTTAGTAAAATGAATATAGTGAAAATTTTCAAGAACACAATTTAAATTTTCAAGTATTGAAATGTAATGAGTAGTAAAACTTTATGAGTAAGGTTTGTTAGATGTTACTAGTTGGTGTCCCAAAATAGGTTGAGTAGGGTTGTTGCAGGATTTGTTATAGGGTTTTGATAGGGACTTGAGGGTTGTTGTTATCTATTGAGAACATATGAAAGGTTACAAACTTAATGAAGGCTATGTAATGTTACGATTATTAGTTGTGATGATTGTTCAGTTATTATTTGTATGAACACCAGTATTCTTGGGTGTGAGACTTGTTGACCCTGAAATTGTTGGAAAAGCCGTATTGGCCTTGACCATGGAGAATAGGATGATTTGTGGTCACTGTTCTGTGTTCAATGATTTGTTTAATTGACTATTGGAACGGTAATCTTAATATTTGAACCGTGTGTTCATGGTTATGTGGTAAGTGATTTAGGTTAACCCATGTATTCCGTTTATTATTCGATAGTGTTATTGGAATATGAAATTGTATAGATAATAGAAAAACAGTTTGTTTGAGGAGGAAAGCAAGAAAAAAAACCGAACACGTATGGATGGAGTTATGGCCTGCGTAATGGAGATTTGTGGTGAGTGTTTTGTGTTCAGATAAAATATGTGGTGACTAGTCTTAATATGTACATCTAGTGTTCGCGGTTTTTGGTTAGGTGATTTAGGTTAACCTTTGTTATTTGACGTTTTTTTTTGGCAGGCGTGTTATTTGAAAATGAAATTGTATAGGGAATCTCATAACCGTTGATAATGCCGGCAAGCAAAGGCCATAAAAAAGCATAGACTTATACATCGAGTTATTCATCGAAGTCTCGGAGGAGCATACAAAATAGTACATTTTATGGCTTAAAACCATTAAATTACTAAAGTGGAGGAGTGGAGTGGTGCAATGAAATGTCCGAAGACGTCCAAGGTATATTGCTTTTGGAAGTTGTCGAAGTCGTTATCTGTAATGGCGGCCATTTCTTCAGTACCATAACCTTGTGAATGTATTTCAAGGAATTTAATTGAAACTAGACCACAATCACCGCTATGTTTGTTGTTGTAGAGATTCCTGACTCTGTGGACGTTGAATGGTCTAGTTCCATTCTCCTGACTTATGTTGTAATTGTAAAACCTCTTGATTAAGAATGGGAGCATATTAGCTATGTCGTCCATGAAGAATCTAACATTTTCATCGTCATACAAGTTGAAGGCTGGGTCTAAAACTTGTATTGACCACATCTGTAGATCTCTGACTAAGCCAACCCAATGTGAACCATCACCCCAGTTCATTGGAATGTAGGTGTCTATACCTGCAAACCACTCTTGGGTTGGTCTTATAACAAATTGTTGAATCTTTTTAGGCCAAAGGAATTTCTTCTTGTCTTTAGTCTTGATGAAAGAACCAGCAATGCCTTGTAGAGGTGAACTGTTTTTGACCGGGGAATCGTCGCTCATGTAAATGGCTTGACGTTTGCTGCCGGGTCTAGCCTGTAATAGTTAATGTAGGTAACTACGTTTGTACATGTCAGCAAAAAATTTGGAGAAACGTAAAGTTATATTTATACCATTACCTGTTTTTTATTGTGGTCTCGACGGTATGTTATTAGATTCTTCTCTTGTAGCTCAAGGGGAATGGATGGTGTTAATATTAGGGGATTTCCCTTGATCGGACTATGATTCTGTTTTGGTTCTGATCTCTCCACTGATTCCGGGAGCTGTAAATATGATAAGAATGAAATGATTTGCAGAACCCGGAATAACGACCACAAAACCAAGAACATGCGAACACTTAATAGCTACCACATAATCGAGAACATGAAATCAAGGATTTTGTGATGCATCATTTATATGTTTGTACCAGTGAAAATTTGCCGACCTCGCGGTTAATTTGTATGACGAGACTGTCGAGCGCCTGTTGATATTAAATGGTTAGAGACAGTGGTAGAGTTATAAAAATAGTACGAAAGAAGTGTTAGTTACTTCTTGCGAGAATGGAGCTTTATGATCATCCTGGAAGTTCCTTTCAACCTACATTTGGCGTGATTTAAAAAGAAGGACTTATTTGTACGATAGTTGGCTAATGAAGGAATAAACAAAGACTGACTGGTGATATGGGGGTAGCATCAAACTGGGGGGCCTCAATGTAATTGCATGGAGTTAAGAAGTCTTCAATCTGTAATGGTGAAAATATATAAGCCGTGGTGTCTGAATATTGTCCCTTTTTGGTAATAGTTTGGCATAAGATATGTATTGTACTATTTGGGGTGATGTAGATGCATGATGCCAGAAGTAATGACTAACCAGTGATATGGGGCTGGTATCAAACCCAGGGGCATAAGTGATGACTGGTAAAGAAGCAGAGTCTGAATAATGGGCAAGAGGTGTGAGGCCGGACCAAAGGTTGGTGTCATATTCCACTTTGGACTGTCCATGGAAGACGTATTACAGTTTTAGTTGCACTGGTATACAGATTAACATATCTTTAATAGGGAGCATTGTTAGCATTATGAGAACTGCACCTCGATCTTGGGGTTTTTATCAAATACTGGGGCTTGACTAAAGCCTCCGTGTGATAAGATTGGAGTCAACTGCAATTGTTTTGGTCAGTGAGTGAGAATAGTTTTTGACATATGTGATGATATTACTGGACATTGTTTTGCGGACATGTAAACTAGAATAATTGAACGACATACTGAAATGATTTGGTGAAAATGAAAAAAAATTATTCATTGGCTTACTTCTTTTGATATGGCTATGGTGGTATGATCTAAAGTAGAAGTGATTTCTGGCTTTGCGATGAATCGTATTTGATCGTTGATCTGAGGGAGACATAACAAGTTTGTGTGCTTTGAAAAATGTAGTTGGAAAGGTGAGGGAATAGATTTCAAAAAGAATACCTCGCTTGATTGTCCGAGTTCTTCATTATGTGGTTCTTGTATACAGTGGTCGTGGGCCTGAAAGAGAGAAAATGCAGGTGTTAGGCTGATAAATTAGATATCGTAAATAAAAGTTCAATCCATACATTTACCTGGACAAGCGTAGTGGACGGTTTGTCGATGGGATCTAACTTAGGAGATATCTTTTTTCTAAACACGCGTCTGGTAGGGTTTGACAGTTTTAGAGATCGTTCATATCCCATGAGTCTTTTGAGATGTTTTTCAGTTGTTCGTGCCCGCGCTCAAATTTTGGTGATAGTCCTATGTAATCGTGCAATCTCGCGTTTGTGTTTGTCCAGAAGCTGGATGTGACGATCTGGTTGTATAACTTATTCCTTTAGAATGTTGCCTTTGTGTTCAACAATAAATTCATCCGCGGTAGTGAGGACTTCATCTATATTCTCGGTGTTGGTTTGAAAATAGCCAGTAATTATGCGATGCTTACGGCCAGTTGATCTTTTTGATTGACGCTTTAGTGAACTTGGTATTATTGCTGTTTTTTTCGTCCCCACGATCAATGACATGTTTGTGGTGGACGTGGTTTTGTGGTTGAAAGGGATGTAAAATCAAAGGGAGTGAGGCATCGCCGCCGGGCCAGAGATTTTTGCAGAACTGTATTGAGTTGTTTATTTGTTCTTCAAGATAGGAAATCTTGTCATCGATAGCCTCGTCAAACCATTCTGCCCAACCCTTGGGGGAGCATTGAAGGGGAAGTGTTGGTTTAACAACAAGCTGTATGAGGTCAATATGTAAGCATTATTGTGTTAGACCCAAAACAGAAAGAAAAAGTAGACAATATGAAGAAAAAGGTAGTATGTTGAACGGGTGTTTTGAACGATAACCACAAATAAGCGAACCTAAATGGCTGAATATAAAATCAAGAAATTGAAGCTAAATTACAGTAACTTACCAGTTTATCATTTTCGACTTCAATAATGTCTAGCATTTTCATGACGATATGCTTGCCTACGCCGATGAAGGGAGTTTCTGTAATTTTGTCAAGCTTTGCGTCTTCTCTAACTTTATGAAGGAGGAGTGGAATACAGTTAAAAGCAATTAACTGGAGGGTTAGGGGGAAACCTTTTAGGGCAAAAGATTGTTGTTGTAACTGTTGACGAAAGATGCTAACCGGATCCTCGCCCCTTCGAGTGGATAAATTACCTGGTTTCATTGTTGTTAGTGTTGTTATAAAGCATTCTCTGCCCCATGAGAATTCTAAAAAATCTGAAAGAGACTTGAGCATGTAAACATATCGAGGTGTGGGTTTGTGGATCTGTCGGTTTGCAATTAAGACACTGTCGACTATAAGTATCAGGGCAAGGCCAAGCCTCCTCCAACCAAGCATGTTCACATCACTGGAGAGCAGAGTTGAGACATCTGCTAGTGTCGCTGCAGTGTCTGGGCCAATATATTGTTCCCAAGTTGAACGTTGACCATTGAATATAGTTGTTTTCCTACCTGGGATGTAATACTCTGGAAATGGGCCGCAATGCAATCTAGTAACAGCTGAGAATTCGTGAAGTGAGAATCACAGAGTTTGTCCACCAAACACTGTCCATAGCTCATATTTCTTCCTACTGAGAACTTGCCTAGTGAGCATACTGTGTAGAAGTTGGCATGATATAGGGCACCTGCTTCATTCAATATTGAAAAGACCCCCAAAACATGAGTTTTAAACTGTTTCCCACTCCTCGGTCCCTTGCAGTTGCGAATGAATGAAGGATAATATATCTGGGCGAGAATACACATTTAGACGTGCGCTTGGATATCTGTCCGTTGCGAACAATCTGTGTGGTAAGTGGGGGTCAGAATCAGAGACATCATGCAACACCTCTGCATAGGAAAATGGGAGTAAATGGTTGAATTAATTGTTAACAAAACTATTTAAATGAAGGTTTTGACCAACCAGTAAACAACGAATATTGTGGAGTGAATATATGGTTAGTAACGGTTAGGAATAAGCTATGTTTTCTATTTGAAAGGATAATCGTTGTTGGGGATTAAGACCACTCAATTTGCAGATAATTAGCCGGGATTATTGCCAACGAATATGCAGAGGAATTAATGTGATGCATACACATACATTGAATAGAGTGGTAGAACTCTCTAATCGAAGATATAAACTTTTTTGACATGGATTGAGACAATTTTTGGTGGAGCTTGCGAGCTTGAAAAACGATGTAGTGTATCTGTATAAAATGAAAGAGACAACTATAATATCAGAAATTCGCCGCAGATTAGAGTCATGCTTTTGGAAGTAATATGAGGAAGTAATAAGTAGAACGAATATTGCAGACTAACCCTTTGTTGAGGTAATTGCTCTGTAATGTTGTTGTAATGGAAGCTTAAGTTTTCAAGATATTTTGAGAAGAAAGAGAAGTTTAATATAGGAATACATTAGTATTATATTATGTGCTAAGACATCGTACTTGATACTTCAATAAGTAAGATGTTGTTTCTTCTGGTGGACTTTTAATTCTTTTTCCATACAATAATTATATTAAAATTGATTAAAATTGATTATATTATTTTTCTATACAATAGTCACTTTTTATCTAATAAGCTCATATTACAATAGTGTAGACAGACCAAACGGGATTTGAAAGTCCTGGTGTAGTTGTATAAGGCAGTCAATAATTTTGCGGTGTTAATAGGTTATCCATTTGATAAACATTGAAAAAAAGAACATGACCACGAACATGACCACTTAGCTAAGAGAAGTTTCATTAAGAAGGCCTTCATAGAAGGAAATACATGACAACAAAACCAAAGAACATGACCACGAACGTCATGTTTCTTGATTTCTTGTACTCGATGTACATTTGCTTGAGGCTGGCCTCGGTAAGTGCCTTGTGATCCATAATTTGTTGTCTTAGTTATTCATTAACGCACGAACCTTGGGCGCTCATTGCTTCAAATTCTTCTAATATGGCATCATCGAGCCATTTGAAAAGGTGGTTATCATGTGAGAGCTACAAAAAATGAAGCCATTTCCTGGATAATAAATTGATGAAAGCGTTATATAAAATAAGGTTAATAAATCAAACCTTATTTGCCACTGCGTAGGAACACCTGAGGTATCAGCGATAGGGATTACTATCTGACTTGGACATACGGGAAACAACATTTTCTCCACAAGAACACCGATCGGTAATTCCATTGGTCTGGTTGATTTGTCTGGGCGGTGGTGCCCAACTAGAGGTCGCGGTTGAGTTGGTCATCTACAAACCAACTGTATAGTTAGAAGAATATAACGATATCTAAACATTGAGGCTAGCACCGATAGATAGAGGTCAAAGATGATGGTTTTATTGTCGAGAAAATTAGGGTATATACACCGACAGTTTTAGCAGGCAAGCGTACTTAGAAATTTCAGTGAAAACACATATATTTCAAAATAATCTAGGGTTTGATTAGGGTATATTCAACGAGAGTTTGAGTTGTCAAATAGTTGCGAAAGTATAAAACCGTCCACGCAAATTAAAATGCTTGTTATGAATATAAATACCAGATTCATAAAACAAGAAATCACCATTTATGGCCATTTAACTTTTTGTTTGAGTTTAACGATTATGCAAAAGTGAGGATTTTTTGGGTTTAACGAGGAAAGAAAAACAAGATTTAATAGTTGTATGGAAAAGATCAAACGAGTTTAGAGTTGAACGGAAATTTAAAGGGTTACCTGTTTTCCTAAGAGTTGTTTCTATTCAGCGGAGATTAGGTTAGAAGATAGAGATAGTAGAAGTGATCTAATAGATCCCTTTCTCAGCCCTAAAATAGAACTTGCTTTTACTATTCTGTGCATTTAAAAATGCTATTATTTATTGTTTAATTTGTACTCTCTAAATAAAGATAGGAAGGAATTATAGTTTGCTGGTCTCGTGCAAATTTTCTTATTGTTATATGGTAGGTAATGCGTGGACACGAAATGATGATTTCATATGGTAACCAGACTACCTAAGAATAGGGATGGTTAGGCAACTGTTATTTTATTAAAAAGAGGATCCCTTGATAAACAGAGACTAATAAAAAGATAGTACGCAATGTTAGTGTATTTAACGAAAAGCAACGTCGAAATTATAAAACCTGGACGTGAACAAAACTAGACTTTCATACGTTAAAGTTTACATGTAGCCGATGGGAAATTAAGACACTGAGTTGTTTAAGTTTGGTACTTCGGTCGATGAGGAGAACCGTTGAAGTTTTAGGGCCTGTAGAACAGTGGAGCAATGAATTGTTCAAAGAGATCCATCGCATACTGTTCTCGTAGAGGATTAACAAATTCTTCTTCAAGGACTTGGCGGCAAGAAGTAGCGTGCATTCCCATTATCTTTATGGCAATTGGTCCGCAATCTCCACCGCGTTCGTTTTTGGGGAGGCCTTGTTCGCGATGAACTACAAAAAGGCCTTAAATCATATTCCTGGCTCATCGAAAAGTTACCACACTCTTTGACGATGTAAGGGAATATCTGGGCAAAGGGTTCCATGATAGACTTGACTTTCTGTTCGCTATAGAGATCGGTATTGGGATCTAGAACGTTGATCGTTTTGTCTGGGAGGTTGATAACCAGACCCACCCAATGTTTTTTCATCCACAGCATGGGGGCGTAGATTGTATGGATAACCTTCAGCCACTGTCCTTTGCTGAGGGAGTACTCTTTCAAAGACCGAGACCATTGATACCTTTTTTTGTTCTTCGCAGCTTTCCACGTCTTAACTGTGTCTTGAAGGTGAAACATTAACCAAGGGGAGGAAAGCATTGCCCTTGCGTGAGAAAGAGAAAAGGTGTGTTGCCTTGATAGTGCATCCATTAGAACCTCCATATGCTGGTTTAAAAATGAGTGAAAGGAATGAATCATTAGTTACCAAGAAAAGTAAGTAGTATGAAGTTGAACGTACATGATAGAGGATAATCACCTTATCGGAAACCCACAGTTGGGGTCTTGTGAGGTCTAACAAGAATTTGTTTGATAAATCGAACGTTGTGGAAGTCATATGTATCCTATCATGTAAATATAACGGCGTCAGTGCATAATTGGCATCATGGTTCTAAACGGTGACGAAAAATTTAAGGTCAACTTACTTGTCGGGAAATGCTGAGAGGTATTGATACATTGGAGTGTAGTACTTGGAGTCAACCAAAGGAAAAAATTCCATACACATTCTTGGTAACTTTGCTTTAAAAAGGTCACCTAATGCTTTCTCTTGTTCAGAAAGATCCGCAAGAACTGTTTTCTCGAGGCCTTCTGAATGATCATTAACAGATGATAGTTCCTCTGGTATACGTTGTGTACGGTGAATGTCAGAAGATGGCATCTTTTTAGCATCGTTCTAGAGACGGGGTAAAAATACAGTTAGTGTTACTGAACACGAAACGATGTCCACAAATATGGTACTATTAAAATGGTAAATCAGGGTCACTGTGGTGAAAATATACCAGACCGTTGTCGGAGAGATTTGCCTTCCGCGGCCTAAGATTCCGCTTACAGTTGACCGTAGTAGCTTCTGATGGCCGCTTCGATTTGCAGGCATTTGGTAGTTAAGCCTAAGATGAAAACTATAAGAATGTTTTATATGATAACGATTATATGGAAATTTGAGTAATAAAAATATAAAAACCTGATGGGGTGAGGAGGGTTCGCCAATAACACCTGGGGTCAAAATGTTTTGATTGTTGAGTGCATGCATATCATAGTAGTAGAATGAGATAAAATTATTAAACAACTTAAGAGTATGAGGATAGACGAAAAAGATGAATGCTTACCTTGTCAGATACAAGATTTGAACATGATGAAAGTTTTGCTGGAAAAAATGGAGATGTATCTTGTCCCTTAAAAGTGAACACAGATTAACGAACTTTGATAAGTAGCTATATGGGAAGTTTCTTGAGAAGAATATAAATACGAGAAAGATAAATGCTTACCTAGTCAGATACAACATTTGAACCTGATGTATGTTTTGCGGCAGACAAGGGAGATGTATGTTCTTTCTGATATGTGAACACAGAAAAGTGAACCTAAAATATCAAACATATGATTGTTAAATACGGGTTTTCTGGGAATGACTTATAGAATTGTGTTGGGAGCCTGCATTTTCTGCATCTTGATCATATACCATATGATGAAGCTCTTGTTGTGGGGCTTCTGGAATGGTATTGATTGAACGACGTTTTGGTTGGGAACATGGAAAGTGTAACCTTGAATTATGTATAGTAAAGATGGGGTTAATTTAAAGTTATGTGGGGGGGGGGGGGGGGGGGTAAAAAAAANAAATGTCAAAGAACGAGAGATAATTGACTCACGAAACTGGTTGGAGAAGATGGTTCATCGGTCCGAGGATGTTGATATTTAGAGGTATGATGTTTAACAGAAAATATGGAAAGGATGTAAGTGTATATGAAAAAGGTAAGAGTAGTAACAAATAAAGTTTGCTCACATCTGGCTCGTGCTCAGAATGAAAGGCATGATGACGAGAATGTGTGTCGAGATTGGGGTGCTGCATAAATAGAATCAATGTAAAACCACCAGGTGCGAAAATAAATTGTGTACAGGGAAACAAATATTTGTGTATAATGTGGATGTTTGACAAATAACTTACTGTGTTGCGACTAGTACTACCAATTTCAATCCTCCGTCTCAGACTGTAACGATTAGAACGTTGCCCTTAAGCCAGAAAAATAAATTAAAGATGTTAGCAATGATGCACGAGGCTTTGAAACAACAAATATAGCAATAATGTAAGTATAAATGTACAAGGCAAGTCAAAGCAGAGAATGTAGTTTACTAACATTTATAGGCTGAGGAACTCCAAATGATTCTGTGTCAGATAGTGAGTCTTGTTGATGAGAAGGTGTTTCTACGTTGGAACCCTGCAGATATATAAACCATGATCACTTCCATATGTAGAAAGACGTTAAATTGTCAAACAGAATGATAAAGGAATTACAGTGTTACGACTAGTTCCACCCATTTCAAGCCTCTTTCTCAGAACGTATCGATGAGAAGGTTGCTCCTAAGACATATACAAATTAATTAATCATCAGATTGTGTGTTAAAAAAACAAATCCTTTTAAGCACATATATAAAATTGCACCAACCTCTGATTGGTTGTTCGGAGGCATGGAGTCTTCGGAAGTTGATGCTGCGTTTTCATTGCTCCTAGCTTGACATTCCTTTAGTTTGATCTCAAACTCTGCCCTCTACTCAGCAAGTTTTGTTTCAACCCACTCAACGACCTCTTCAAATGTCCCAGGTATTGAATGCGCACCACTGATTAGTGGTTTTTTCCTCCGTGATGAGTAGCGCTTAAGGTCTAACTGTTTTGCCGGTTTCTTGTTTTTCCTGGAAAGTATATTTTATTGTATGCGATGACTTGCGTGTATGTCTTGATTTAGGAACATCTATTGGCAATGAAGCATCGCCGACTGGCCATTGCGTTTTCTAGAAGTCATGGCCTTCAGCAATAAGCTCTTGAAGGAAGTCAACTTTTCTTTCTTTGACTTCGTCATCCCAGTCAGCTTGATTAGGACTCACGACTTAATGAAATGGTCTCACAACTAACTGAAACAATTAAAGAATACGAGCTTAGAGGACATAATAAGAGATTATGAAAAAGGGTCGAACCAAATAAGACATACCAAAGGATCGTGCTCAACGTCGAAAACATCTTTTTGCTTCATAAGACTAAGGTTTCCCAAACCAATAAATTGAACTTTTGACAATGGTTGAATTTCCAAACCCCTTAGCAATTTTGTCTTCAAAAGTGGAATACAGTGGAAAGCAAGAATCTGTAGGACCAGAGGAAATCCTTTTAAGCTGAAAGACTGTTGTTGAAGTTGGTGACACATGGTAACAGTGGGATCATATCCTTTGCCATTTGGTTTCCCTGGTCTCATAACATTAATAGTCTTAAGAAATGCCTCCCTTCCCCAATGAAAATTCAGGAATTTTTCGTGGTTAGCCAGCAAGTTCACATACTTGGGCGTTGGTGTATGAGTCTGCCGGCTGGCTATTAAGACACCGTCTATGATGAGGAGAAGAGCAAGTCCTAGCTTCCTCCAACTTGGCATGTTAGCACTATTGACAAGCATGTCAGCGACATCGGCGAGCGTTGTTTCAGGATCAGGGCCTATAAATGTGTCCCATGTAGACCCTTCCTCAACTTCGTTAAATCTTCTCCTCTTTTATGGGGTACCGTTATCAGGGAAGTCACTACAATCCATACCGGTTATTGCTCCAAACTCCAACAGAGAAAATCGCAACGGTTTACCACCGAAGACCGTCCAAAGCTCGTATTTTCTTTTCGTCACCAACTGACGTGATAGCAAGGAGTGGATCAATTGGCAGGAGATAGGACACTGGATAACAGGCAGATTGTATAGCCCGACAAATTGGGAAGACATTAAAAACTCCCACTCAAGGGTCCCTTCAAGTGTAGATTGGACAAAAGATAAGATATCAGGCTTCGAATAGACGTTAAGACGACCTTTGGGGTACCGGTCAGTTGCAAATAATCTAGGTGGGAGCTATTCTAAGGTCGCGTCTTGATGGTCGAGACCTATACATATAACGTAAGAAAAGATCAGAATATGTCATTTAAAATGAAGTTTTTGTAAATTATGAATAAAATAACAGAACAACTATGGAACGATAGAACAAAACATCGTCGAAAATAATGAAATCGGATAGACAATATCAAGTTTCTTGACATGATTTGAGACGAACTAGGACTAAATACAAGAAATTTGGAAACCTTCTGAACATTGCATGGCTGATTCGATAGAGATTATCATGACATATACAATTAAAAAATAAAAGTTTTATCCAACTAAGTTCAAGACTCGCAGACAGACCACAACAATACGAACATATAACGCCTTATACACCAGAAACTTCAGAAATGGTATAGGAAAATCCAAAACAAACATGCACACAAATTAAGTACCCATAAACCTTTTGAGACGAACTAGAACTAAATACAAGAAATTTGGAAACCTTATGAACATTGCATGGCTGATTCGATAGAGATTATCATAAGACATAAACAATTAGAAAATAAAAGTTTTATCCAACTATGCAGACCACAACAGTACAAACATACAACGCCTTATACACCATAACCTTCAGAAATGGTATAGGAAAATCCAAAACAAACATGCACACAAATTAAGTACCCATAAACCCACTGCATTTTAAAATTCTTGCTTCAAGGGGTCGACAACAGATTTGAATGATTAAGAGATTAAAAAGAAGCCCTAAAAAAACCAGGAAACCTAGAAACATGGAGTCTCGAACAATCAAAGGTGAGGAAACTAATCATTTCGCTTAATCGAAGTGATTACAACGAAACCCTAAAATACAAACCTGACATTTTACTGTTCTTGACCATTGACGGGATAAATCGACGGGTCAATAGTAAAGGTTATCGGAAAATTGAAAGAACGGCGAAGCAATATAGAACAAGGAGGGATCGCGCGGCAAAGCGAGAGAACGAGAAATCGGCGGCGAAAGTGAGAAACGATGGAGAGGAGAAAAATTCTCTGCGAATAGTAATAGTAAAGAGAGAAGACGATGGATCACAAAGATAAAACTAAAAACACTAAAAACCTAGTCACAACAATTAGTTAGCAAACAAGTTGAGGACAATAGGGTAAAATCGTATGGACCAAGTGCACTTAGTAAAGAAAGTCCGATTTGATCTAATTAAGTCTCAAATGATCACTTAAAATCCAAATATTTCAAGTGAAAATTACTTTGTTAACTATTTAATTATTATTTTTTTGGAAAAAAAGTAATGAAATGTTTCATCTTATTCGCATATCAAAAGTCTTGGAAGTTTTGTTGAAGTATATCATAATGGGAGAGTAAATAAGATGAAATCAAACGCCATTAAGTGGTTGGTTGAGATTGTTCTTGTCTTTCTGCGATAATCTTTTGAGTGGATTTATAATAGGTTCCGTACAATATCAATTGGGCCAATCCAAATACACACCCAATTCCATTTGGTATCTGAAAACAAAAACCATTATAACACACCATAA
>OVAO01000993.1:0-17020 GCA_900406285.1 Biscutella auriculata
ATATCTCAACTAATATTATTACTCAATACAAAAATATATTATTCTTGAATTATATAATATATATATTTTAAAAATCTATCACACATTTGAAATTAAAATATAAAACTATAAAACTAAAAATATCACAAAATTAAAAATATAAAACTAAAACTATCACATAATGTAGATAAAATCATATATTCAATTTGTAAAATATTTTAGTTGTGATTTTAATATCAAAATTTATATTATTGCAACTATTAACTAATAGCACTATTTAATAACATTATATTATTATTTAACTAATCTATCCAACTAATGTTATTGTTCAATAAAATATATAATATTCTAAATTATATAATGTTTACTTAATTACATATTTAAAATAAAATATATTTTTGATATCACCACATTTGAAATTAAAATATAAAAATTCTTTAAAAAAAATCAATTATAATTTGAAAAAATCAGCCAACATCTTAAATGAAAAGAAAAAGTGAAAAATAGATGTATGAAAATTATGGAAAGGAGGAAACCGTCTAAAGTGTGCACTAAAATTACCAAAAACCCTAGGCAGCGGCGAAATGGCGATTTTGAAGACAGCGTAATCCGATGAAGATCCGGGAGATCAGGCTAGAGGGAAATTCGGGAAAGAAGAGGAAAACGGGTTCAGGAGATGATCGGCTGAATCTCTTTGCGATTCGGAAGAAGATCTTCATCCTACAAGAAGGATTCGCGGAGGATGAAACGGAAACTCGAATCGCGGTTCAATATCCAGATAAGTTGTTTATTTCTCTGATTGAAGGAATCTCAGTAATCGAATATCTGCTAGGGAATCAATCGGGGAAAGGTTTGGATATTGGAATAAAGGAACAAAGGGGTTATAGAAACTGCAATATTAGACAGGATAAGGGCCGATTCGATTTTTCTCTAGACAACTATGTGTTGTGGGACCTCGGGAAGAACTTAGGTAAAGTTTTATGGCAATTACTAAAGGATAGAAAGATATGGGAGGGATTCTGGATTCTATGGGGATTCTCGAGTCACGGCTATATAAACTCGAGCTCGATTTCTGGAGAGAGTCATCTGCCTTTGCTTTGTTCTATATCGATCTCTCTCTGTAATATCTCTTCTTGTGTTTCTGGTGCAGACAGGATGTCTCAAGGATCGATGCTGGGTGCTAATATGGGAAGTAGGAAGCAGGACACGAGCTTGGGACCGAAGAGGATCAAAATTGCAAAGTTCAATACAGCGGCGGTAGCAGAGAGTTTTTTCGAAGACTATCATTAGGAGGTGTCTGAATCCTGCGCGACAAGCAACAACTGATGTCTTGCATCATATACCGAGAATCTGGAGACTGCAATGGAAAGTGGTAGGCACGGATTTGGGACTCGGAAGGTTCCAGTTCGCGTTTGAACGTGATGAGGACATTGAGGAGGTGTTGCGGATGGAGCCTTTCCATTTTAATGCTTGGATGTTGTCGCTGGTGAGGTGGGAACCGTCGCTGGATTCGTCATACCCATCCAAGATACGGTTCTGGGTGCGTGTCCTAGGGGTACCGTTGCAGTTCTGGGACCCCACAACCTTCCATGGGGTGGGGGATGCTCTTGGAGATTGCGACAAGGCTGAAGTAGCATCTGGGCGGGTGAGGATCACCATTGATGGACTCAAACCGCTCGCGTTCGAGTTCCTCCTGGAATTTGAAGATGGGGCTGAGGTGGTGGTGAAATTACAGTACGAAAAGTTGTTGGGGTTCTGCGGGAGGTGCGCGAGTTTGTGTCACGAGGAGAGGTCATGCAACGCTGGGAGTGCTACTGGGAAGAGTGGGATGGCGCATGTGACAAAGGAGAAGGACAGGGGCGATGCCGCCAGCTACAAGCATGTAGTGGAGCGGGGTGCATCATCGAGGGAGAATCATGGTGGCATGAATTATGGGGGCTCTGGTGGGGTAAGAAGGCACAACTCAAGGGAGCGAAGAGGGAGAGAGAGGGAGTCTCGGGATCGTAGGAGCTCGCGGGAGGGCCCTCGGGATCGAAGGTCGGATCAACCTCGTGGCGAGGTGGAAAGTCACAGAAGAGTGTCTCGTGAGCGACCTCATGACAGGACGGGAGCTCGCATAGAGATAGTTGCACCAGCTACAACAGAGGTGTTTACTGATGCGGATTCTCAGCTGCTCATCGACCAGGCGGGAACGAACCTCTCCAGTGAGAGCCTTATAGCATTCTCTAGGGAAATGCTCGCCAATGCCTCCGCAACGAGGAACGATCTGAATCCCACAGCGGACACATAAACTATTCAGGAGAGTCAACCGCAGGATTCTATCATCTCTTTTGTTAAAACTGACGAAAAATATGATGCAGAGTTCGATGACCTCATGGCTGATGAGGAAAAGTACAATGACTTCTGAAAGAGGAGGAAAGAGAGAGTGGCAGGGACGAAGAGGAGAACATAACTCCCGATCAGGAGCCCCGGGAGCCGCCTGCAATCGCAGAGAATGGTGCAGCGGTGCAACCAAGGAAACCAGTGAAACCACGGAACCTGGCGGTAGGAATGGGGGCGAAGAAGAAGGCGGCGCTCTTGCTGGGCTCGTCGAGGAGAGCTCCACCTGCGAAGACTCATTCGAGCAAAGGGGAACTGCGGGAACCGCATATCCCGAAAAAGAGTAATGGCAAAGCTCCCGAGTGATGTATCGACCAGGCTTAGTGGATTGGCGACGGGGGCGGATTTCGAGGGGTTTTCTCCCCGTGTTTCTGTTTTATTTCTTTTTGTTGATTGTCGTTGTCTTCTGTTTCGGTGTTGCTAGCTTGTTTTTGAGTTATCTTGTTTGGTTTTTGCTGTCGAGATCGTGCATGTACGATTCTCTTCAATCTGTTTGCTTAATTAATAAAGCTTGGGTTTATTATGGGATTTTCGGATCAGTACGGGAATCGGATGGTAAGGAGTCTCAAGTCTGCATCGCGCGATCTATGACTGACTTCATTGCTTTATCCGATGATCGACCATGGCGGGTTAGTTTCCGAGGAATATTCAGATCGGGATGGACTTAAAAATACTAAGCTGGAATTGCCAGGGACTGGGAAACCCTTGGACGGTAAACTACCTTCGGGAACTATGGAAGAAGGAAAAGGCTGACATCATTTTCCTTAGGGAAACTAAGCAAAGTAGGAATTATATTAAAAACATTCACGCACATTTGGGGTACGAGTGTCTCGCAACCGTGGAAGCGATGGGGGCGAGTGGCGGGTTGGCGGTTTTTTACAATGCTACGATCTGATACGAGAGCAATAAGATAATTGACATGGAGATCGTTCGGAAACGCACAAGGCTCGCTCTTACCTTTGTGTACGGGGACCCCGTTTGTCGGTTACGAGGGAGGGTCTGGGAGAAATTACTTCGGTTAAACGTGGAAAGGGACGTCCCGAGGTTCCTTATTGGGGATTTCAACGAGATTCGAGGGAATCACGAGAAACAGGGGGGCAACTCGAGGTCGCATGCCTCTTTCCTCCCGTTTAACGATTTCATTAACTCACGTGGATTAACGGAATTCCCGTCTGTCAGAAACGATATGTCGTGGCGGGGAAACCGAAGCACGGGGGTTGTCAGGTGCAAATTAGACAGAGCACTTGCTAATGCGAACTTCCATGGGGTTTTTCCGGCATCATATATGGAATATCTCGGGATGATAGGATCACATCACCGTCCGTTGTTAGAAATTCTCCGAACTCGAGTTTATAAGGAACAGGCAGCCTTCCGGTTTGACAAACGCTGGCTCGGAAAACCAGGATTGATGGAGGCGGTACAGAGCGGCTGGAATGAAAAAGGGGATGGAGCTCTCTTATCCGAAAGAATCTAAACCTGCCGGAGAGCACTGTCTAAGTGGCGGAAAGAGGTTTCGAAGGGCGATAGCAAATCCTTCGATGACCTGAAGAGAGCGCTGAAGCAAGCCCAAACAGATGACTCCTGCTCCAGGGAACGCATCCAGTACCTGAATAAGCGATTAAGACAGACGTATCACGACGAGGAGATATATTGGCAGCAGAAGAGCCGCAATGCGTGGCTGAAGGAAGGGGATCACAATATAAAATTCTTTCACGCGGTGACAAAACAGCGACGGGCAAAGAATAGGATATCGAGGTTATTCACTACGGCGGGAAACTGGGTTGAGACGGAAAGGGCCGTGATAGAAACGGCGGTAGAATATTTTGGGGATATATTCGGGACCACTTCGCCAACCGCTATGGAGGAGGTTCTGGCCAATGTGGAGGGCGTGGTTTCTGACCAAATGAACACCGCACTCACGGCTCCGACCTCGGAAAAGGAAGTAAAGGAAGCCTTGTTTATGATGAATCCAGGGAAAGCGGTTGGCCCGGATGGGATGACTGCCCTGTTTTTCCAGAAGGCATGGGATATTGTCAAGACAGATGTTGTCGCGACTGTCAACAGTCTGCTAGTTTCAGGAGAGTTGGAACCTGCCCTGAATGAGACAAATATCTGCCTCATTCCCAAAAAGGATCGACCTTCTCACATGGGCGACTTTCGACCAATCAGCCTGTGAAATGTTGGGTACAAGATTATCTCAAAAGTCCTGTGCCAACGTCTTAAAGGGATTCTACCGGGAATGATCTCCGAGACTCAGTCTGCCTTTATTCCGGGAAGGCTTATCTCGGACAATATTCTTATAGCTTAGGAGATGTTCCACGGACTCCAGACCAATCAGGCATGCAAAGGGAAATTTCTAGCAATCAAGACCGATATGAGCAAAGCTTATGATCAACTTGAATGGAGTTTTCTGGAGAATGTGATGCGGAAAATGGGCTTCTCAGAGCAATGGATAAGATGGATGACCCTGGCTCTATCGACAGTCCGGTACAGGGTCCTGCTTAATGGAGCCCCCAAAGGGAACATTATACCGGAGAGGGGATTACGACAAGGTGACCCTCTGTCACCTTACCTCTTCATCATGGGGACATAGGTGCTAATTCGGAACATCAAGGAAGCGGAGAGGCGCAAACTTATTACGGGGGTGAAGGTGGCAAGGAGTAGCCCACCGATCAATCACCTCTTCTTTGCGGACGACAGTCTTTTCTTCTGCAAAGCCACTACGGAGGAGTGCCAGCATCTTAAACACCTATTGCAGGAATACGAGGGTGCATCGGGACAGAGGATCAACTTCGAAAAGTCCTCTATCTAGTTTGGACACGGGATTCCAGAGCCACGACGAGACGAGATTAGGACGATCACAGGGATAACGGCGGAGGGGGGAATGGGGACCTACCTGGGCCTCCCGGAGAGCTTAGGCGGCCCAAAATGTAGAATCTTCGGGTTTATCCAGGACAAACTCCAGAAGAGGATCGACTTGTGGTATACGAGATACCTCTCGACCGGAGGGCGCGAGGTGCTCGTAAAATCAGTAGCTACGGCGCTTCCGACCTACGTTATGTCTTGCTATCGCCTGCCCAAACAGGTGACCAAGCATCTTACCTCGGCAATAGCCAAGTTCTGGTGGGGAGGCGTGGGGGGAAAGAAAGGAATTCATTGGCGGAGCTGGAGGAAGTTATGCAGAGGGAAGGAGGAGGGGGGATTGGGTTTCAAGGAACTGGACCATTTCAACTCGACCCTCTTGGCGAAGCAAATGTGGAGACTGATTGATCATTCAGACTCTCTCTTCGCTAAAGTCATGAAGGGGAGATACTATAGGGACGACGACCCTATGAGACCCCTTCGCTTCACCGCCCCATCTTTCGGGTGGAGAAGTATCATTTCAGCGTGACCATTGGTTAGTTTGGGACTCATTTAGCGACTGGGCTTGGGGTATGCCATATCTGTATGGGAGGACCCAAGGATACCAGCCGAATTCCCGCGGTCCGCACAGAGTATAGGAAATCACTTCTTCGCTCCGCTCCGGGTATACCATCTGGTTAACCAAGAGGATAATACGTGGAACCTTCCACTAATGTCGGCAATAATGGAGGCGGAGGATATCGCCAATATTAGGACGCTTCATGCTCTGCCGGGCATCGCCCTGGACGGGTGGATGTGGCATTTCTCGAAGACAAGAAAATACATGGTCAAATCAGGATATGATACCAGTAGGAGGGCGATGGAAGGGGATGCGGACCACAATCCTCGACCGAATGTGGATTACCTGATAGCCAAGGTGTGGAAGCTACAATGCCCAGCGAAACTCCAACACTTTCTCTGGCAGGCGTTGACGGGGATTATGGCCGTGGCACAGTCGATCCGATCTAAGGGAATTCGTTGTGACGGCGGTTGTCAGGTGTGCGGGGACCCAGAGGAATCTGTTAATCATGCGCTCTTCCTCTGCCCCCCAGCAAGACAGGCATGGGTGTTGGCCCACGTTCCGATCAACCCCCGGGGAGAGCTGAGCAACTCCCTGTTTTATAATATGGATTTTCTTCTTAACTGGTGCCCAACACCCAAAAAGGATATTGTATTCCCCTGGGTCGCCTGGTACATCTGGAAAGCGAGAAATGGATTTGTTTTCTCCGGGAAGCCCATCGACCCGCAAGATGTGGCTGACATGGCGACGATGAACGCCATGGCATGGAAGTGGGCGAATAAGGAGGACCGAGCGATGGACCGCCGGGGCGGGGATCTAGAGGAGGGATATATTTGCTACCCGGATGGGTCATGGATGACGAAGGGGGATATGGCTGGCATGGGATGGTTCTCTCATTCTTGGGATGGAGCTAACAAAACTGGCGGTTCTAGGAGTAGGGAAGGTATGGGTTCCCCTCTACAGACGGAGATGGAGGCCCTGATCTGGGCGATGGAGGCAATACTGGCATCCGACAGAGTGGACATTGTGTTCAGAACTTACTCCACGGATCTTCTCGAAGTAATCCAGGAACCAGAGAAATGGCCGGTGTTACAGGCTCAGTGTCAGCGCATCGCTCACCTTCGAACACAGTTCCCCAGAATTATGTTCCAGTATATCCCGTGCAAGGAGAACCAGGTGGCAGATAAGCTGGCGAGGGCAGCAAGGGGCAGAGACGTGGAGAGCTCCCATATTGGCGATATAGCCCCTGATTGATTAGCGGGTTGCCTCTGTTTTTATCTTGTCGACAAAAAAAAAAAGAAAATTATGGAAAGGAGAGTTAATTATGTAAATAAATAACTCAACATTGACAAAAAAAAAAATATATATATATATATATATATATATAATAATAATAACTCAACATTAATTTATGAGCTTATAATCTGAAAAGGCACTTTTTAGACTTTTAATTGTTGAGAAAGAGAGTGGTGCTTGGCTTTCTAGCCTAGTGGTTATGGTGTTTGGCTTGTCACCCAGATGTTGCTAGTTCGACCCTCGTCCCACGTAGTTTTGAGATTTAAAGAGAGTGGACCCTCTTTGTGGCCACATGTTGACAAAAAAAAATTGTTGAGAAAGACATTTATAAATTCCCTTTGCTACTAACACATTCTCGTCCATTGTGAACATTAAATTGACAATTTTCTTCCACTAATACCCTTTGAGAGTCTACTTATTTACCAAAAAACTGAAAGTGTTTGGGCCGTTGGATTCAAAAGATATTTACAATTGAAGGGTTTAAATGGCTTTAGTTACTGTCAAATCGATAATTAATGTAGAGATAGTGCAATTTTTTGGTGCGTGTATTAATAAATTGTACTTAGCTTCTGCAACAGCTAAGAGTTTGTTTATCTCTCTCATTTCCATCTGTTTCTCCTTTAGAGCTCCATTAATGGGTTTTACATCATAATTGTGTTGAGGATTTGCAGTTGGTGCCCTGAGTTATTTCGATAGGTGAGTATTCTTCAGGATGATTCTTTAACTGCGTGAGGCTATCAACAATTAATTTCGACAACATTTAATGTTATTTTCAGTTGTTTTTCGTTTTTAACTAATTTCCTTATCTTAAAAATGAAGTTATTATGGTGGTTGAGGCCGAGTGCCTTGTTGTTGCTGGAAAGTGGGAGTGCGTAGATGATGGAGACTGGCGTTTCACTAGCGATAGGAGTAAAATGTCTCGGATTGTTGATCTAGTAAATGGGTTGAAGTAAGGTGAGCTTCAGACATTAGTGGCAGAAGTGTATGGCGAGGACGCCGTCGGTCAGAGTATGTCATTGAGCTACTGGTCAACAATCCGTGTAAGCTCCGCTATGGGTAAGCAGACACCTCCAGTGATTTTGACAACAAATGTATGTGTTAAGAGGTTCGTTAAGGGTTGTTTTGAAAACAAAATAAGTAGTTTGTATGTGACATTTACTTCGATGTCTGTGTTAAGAGGTTCGTTAAGGGTTGTTTTATAAATTCCCTTTGTGACGCCACTTCCTTATCGAAAAAGGAAGAGTTATTGTTTGGAATGTGATTGTAGCACTGTTTTGGTTGGCGCTGATCCTAAGTCAGTCTCTTCAAGGACTGAATCATCGAAATCTGGTCAGTCTGGCAGTTTAATAGATGTCCCTATTTGAGTGGTTGAAAACAGTTTTATAGAAGAGGTGGAAGCTATAGAAGAGGTACTTAGGAGTGCTGGTAAAACACCGATAGAGTCGCCTAAATGGAGTTTAGGGATTTCGAGTGATGAGGAGAGTGATGGTTCAGATCGTGATATTGAAGTTGATGATATGGATGTCAAATCAAGGGGTTATGATGTGGACTTTTGGAATTGTTTTTTAGATGATACTTATGGAGGATCAAACGTTAGGGAAGTCATGTGTTGCACCAACGACGCTTTTGATCACGTTGTGAGAGTAAGTAGCCTAACGCAGGGTGATAAATATGTGAAGTTTGAGGGTAATTGGGGGTAAAAATGCAGAGCATGAGGGTTCTGGTGGAGATGGAAATTGTGAAGTTACTGATCGTGGGCAGCTAACGAGCGGTGAAGTTCCTGGTAACCATAGCAGAGGATATTTTGTTGGTCAGTCATCCAGTGATCAGGACACTTGTCAACCACCGAATGAGCATCCTGATGGTCAACCATCCGGTGGGCAGATCACTGGTCAATAGTAAATGATAAGCATGACGGTCAACCTTCTGGTTCTGGCACGGGTGGCCGACCATATTTTGGTAAACACAGAGGTTAGAATGACATTGAAGATGAAGAGTTTGATATACCACCCATGTATGACAATACATCATACCATTGCGCATACATACCTAATCTTGAAATGGAGGATAAGGATGAAGGGATAAATGTTGGGAAAACATATATAAGTAAGGTGGAATGTCAGATATCGTTAGCCATAATGTGATACGAAACATGTTTCATTTTAAACAGACTATAACTAAGAAAGACTACTTCGTGGTTAGCTGTTCAGATCAAAGTTGTTGTTGGAGGGTATACGCTCATAAGATGAAAGAGAACGACTATTATCAGATAAGGAAAGTATCCCTAGAGCATACTTGTACAATTGAGACTAGAAGCAAATTTAAGAAGATGGCTACGGCTAAAGTGATTGCTCACGTGTATAAGTCAAGATTTGCCGATATTGATTTTGGACCATCGTCAAAGGACCTGCAACAATTGGTTTTGGAAGATTTGCGCGTCTCGACATCGTACTTTAAATGTTGGAAATCTGTTCAAGCCGCCAATGAAGGTGTTAGAGGATCAAAAGAGGATTCGTTTATGAAATTGGGTGAGTATTTGCATATGCTCAAGCTTGCCAACCCTGGCACAATCACTGATTTAGAAACTAAGATTGATTAAGAAGGTGCAAAAAGGTTTATGTACTAATTTATAGCCTTTGGAGCGTCAATAACAGGATTTTGGAGATTAATGCCAGTTTTGGTACTTGATGGAACGCACCTGTCTGGAAAATATAAGGGGGTTTTATTCACAGCGAGTGGTCAGGATGCCAATTTCCAGGTGATGTTTCTGGGAGTTTGTTGTGTTTATAATAGGTTTATTTTTAAGGTAGTTTATAGTATGAGATACTAAAACCAGGATGATACTATTTTAGTACATTGGTCTGTGAGGTTGAAGTGTACATTGGTGAAGTGTATAGATAAAGCCATTGCTGAAGTTGTACTTAATTACGGTTTTTTTTTTGGTTGCAGGTTTTCCCATTGGCGTTTGCAATTGTGAATAGTGAGAGGGATGATTCTTGGACTTGGTTTCTCAAAAGGGTTGAGCGTATAATAGCGAACAATCCAAATTTGGCAATCATATCAGACCATCATAAATCAATTTTAAGAGCAATGAAAGTTGTGTTCCCTCAGTCAAAGCATAGAGCATGTGTTGTGCATTTGTGAAGGAATGTGGTTGCACGGTACAAGAATAAAAGGCTGCGAAAATTGTAGTGAAAGCAGCTTGTGCTTTCAAACGTAGTCAATTTAAGGAGCATTTTGGGCAAGTGCAAAATAGTAGCAAGGAATATGCAGAGTACTTGTTAAATTATGGAGTTAAAAATTGGAGCATAGCATACTTCACGGGTGATCGATACAACCTAATGACTAGCAATATCGCAGAGGCATTGAACAATGCAATTAAGAAAGCTAGGAAGTCACCTATTACAGAATTACTTATGTTTATCCAAGCGATGCTCACGAGATGGTTATGTGCACGTAGGAATAAGACAATATCACACAGTGGATACGTTAGTCCTGAGGTTGATAAAATAATTACAAGTAACTTGGCCATAACTAGGGGCAATAAGATTTCAAGCATTTCACTCTGGAGTTGTGAGGTTGTAGGGCTATTTGGGTAGTGACATATTGTGAACCTGTTTGATAAGAGGTGTAGTTGCGCGGCTTATGACAAGCTTAAGATTCCGTGTGGACATGCTTTGAGCGCAGCGGATAGCAAAGGATTGACTTATGGGCCTTTGGTTGCAGATTATTATAGGACTTCCGTTTGGGCTCAAACCTATGAGGGTGTTATACAGCCACCTGAAGATCCATTAGACGGAGAGATTCCGGATGAGATCCACAATAGGACGAACTACCACCTAAGATAAGGAGGCCCCCTGGTAGGCCGAAAGTTAATAGGATTTTATCAACTGGCGAAATACGGGTAGGTTTTTTATAACATATATACGTGTATGATATTATGGTGTGGTGCTAACTAACATGGTTATATTGGATTATTTGACACTTATTGAGCAGGAACAGAAAGTCCAGAACAAATGTGGTAGGTGCAAAGGTGTTGGGCATAACAAGAAAAGTTGCAAGAACCCGATATGATTTAGGGCGGGTAAAAGAGAAGTCCTTATGGTAGGAGTAAGTTTTTTGATGGGATTTGTTGTTTTGTGGTTTGGTTGAAGGATATCGGCAAAATAGGTATAAGGTCCATGGAAAGATTGACCTAGTAGGTGGAGGGTTTGCTATATATTTGTTTTTGGGTAGTGAGTTAGTATTCACTATATAAGAAATGTATTTTGGTAATGTAATGACTGGTAGGTGGAGGGTTCGCTATCTAAATCCTAATCGTAGGATTAGATGGTTAGCCAACCAACACACCATGCAACCAATTTTTTTAGGGCAACTGGATGATTAACCTGGTTAAGGTTGTAAAATGTAAGTGGATGCATCATTTTATTTACTTATTGGTTTTGTATTTACCTTATATTTTACATATAACAACCATAATATTCATAACGAAGAAGGCAACTATTATTTATGTAGCAGGTGGTGGATCATGTGGACTTAACATATTGAACGAGTGAATCATGTAGAATTAGTAACCTGCTTTATCTTATTTACTTATGATACAATCATTGTTACAATTAGGATTGGTCACACAATAAGATATCACAGTTGTTTCCTCCTATATGTGAACCCTCGTGGATACCCATTGTATTCTTGGTTAACTTTTTAAGTGCGAGGTTAATGGTTGCCCTTAGAAGGACTATAATTAAGGTTGGCCACATCGTTATGTTCAGGCAAGCGCATTGGACTTGGGTATGGATAACAATTATTAGAATCATGGTCAACTCATGGTGGGGGGGATATTTAGCCTTTAGAAGTACGACTAACCATGAATCAATGTACCTTAACACTAACAAATTAGTGTATGATTAATACATAAATATATTATAAATTGAAGGTTAACTATAATTTGACAACTAATTAGGCGTACTGTATTTCCCGGGTTGGTTCATTGGTTGAGCTTATATAAGTAGAAATCATATTGCCTATCATAGTAATGGTCGATAACATATCGTTGAACATATGTTTGATAACTGTGGATAACCATTGTATTCGTGGTTAACTATGGCAGGGCGCAATTAATGCTTGACATTTAAGGACGTACATAAGGGTGTCTAGTTTAGAATCATGGTCAACTCATGCGCGAGAATTGGACTTTGGAAGTATGACTAACCATTAGTCAATATACTTTAAACACTAACTAAGTAGTGGATGATAAATAGGAAAATATAGTATAAAGCGGAACGTTAACCATAAGTAGAAAAAAATTTCTGGTGAGTCACTGGTAGACCTTACATAACTAAAAATATCGGTGACCTTATGTGCGTTGAACTGATGCAGTGATTATTAGAATAGCCAATATGTGTCCAGGAACTGGAAAATGACAAACAATTTGATACGTTAGGCTACGATAAATATGGGGTTGACTAATTTTGCTAAGATAAAGCTACAACAAATGACACAAACTTGTGTCTTTCACGTACATATATGTTCACCGTATCAAAACAGACAATTCACTAGTTTGTGGATTGATAACCGAGTAGTTTTAAAAGCACAAACAAAATAGGCTAAGAGTTAAGATACTAGCAGATAAGTTGGTCGGTGATGGACTGAAACCATGATGAAGCTTAAGCCTCAAAGAAGAGTGGAACTACGTAGTAACCGAAGACGTCTAATGCATACTGTTTACGCTTTTCATCAATTGTAACGTCAGACAACCCAGGAAGTGTATCTATCTCACCACCAAGTGTGTGCATCTCCAAGAATTTGATTGAAATAGGCCCGTAGTCACCGCCACTGTTGTTTTGGTAAAGACCAGGTATCCGACAGATTTTGAATGGGGTGACTGGGAGGTTGATTACATTCTTGGTGTTGCAGAACTATTTCAAGATGTAGGGTATACTGGATGTTGCAGTTTCTTTGTGCACTTGAACCTTGTTGTCACTGATGAAGTCCACATGAGGGTCGAGGACTTCGATGGACCACATTTGGAAGTTGATAACCAATCCAACCCAATGTTTGTTGGCCCATATCATCGGGAGATAAATGCTATCAACATTTTTGAGCCACTCTCTGTCTGATGTTGAGACAAACCTTTTGATTTCGTCAGGCCAATGCAGCTTGTTCTTATCAAATGCAGCTTTGAAGGCTCTGCGTTTCTGAAGGATGTAGTTAATAAACAATGGAGATACGAACCGTGCTCTTTCTTTAGCTAACACTCGAGCGTGATGTTTCCCTAGCATGTACATTATGACCTCCATGTGTTGTATTTTAAGGTTAAAGTTTTAATGTCAGTTTTACAGGATTAATATGTTAAAAGTGAGGACTATGAAGACTTACAAGTGTGTTAACCCAATGTTTATGTGTTGCCATTTCCAACAAGAATTTGTTGTCGAAAGCGAAGTTGTGCTTTGTTATATGTAATCTGCAAACAATTGGTTGGTAAGATTTTTTCTGAGAATGAATGGGCAAGACATAGGTTTTAGGTTGCTTACTTGGATGGGTTATCTTTGAGGCTTTCAACTAGCGTGTCGAAAGTTTCTGTATCGAGAGTGGGAAAAATATGATTTACCAATCTTAGTTTTCGTGCAATGAAAACCTGAACTAGCTTTTCTTCGAGTTCGTCTGCGCGGGGTGGTGATTTTTTCTTAGGTGGTGAACTGTCACTGACTTCGTAGGTATCATGTTCATCTAGACTGTCAACCTCTGCTGGATGCATTGCGGTCTTGCTGCCCCATTGATTTGCTGTTCTCTTCCTCTTTCTGGACTGGAGTTTTGATGTAGGTAAGACAGGTCGAGCCAATACGTCAACTACCTCATCATCAGTGTTTCGAATGGTTGAACCCTGTATCGCAATAAGTATTGAGATTTGAAAATGAATACTTGGAATGAGTATTCGATTTTTTTACAAATATGGTATGACCTGTGGTTATTGGATTGGGAGGGATGAGAGGGTTGCTGTGACACCGATAAACACGTTTTTTTCAAATGTGGCAGGAGGCTCGAAAAAGTAAAGAGATATATTCAATCACTTTAGGTGTACAAATAGAATGAAAAATATAGTGATATGGTTCACTTTCAAAAGTTGCTTACCTCTTCGGTATATCCTATGGGCAGAAGGGCATTAGGTTGGGGCATAAGATGCTAACGTTTTGGGATATCAGTGGGTACACTTTTCTTGTCGGGTGGTATTTCAGTAGCAACCTGCAAGGGGGTTATAGTAGGGAACCATTTTTTACCAAAAGGCATGAAGGAATAAAAATTGAAGCAAGTATAGAGTTCAAGTTTACTGTAATGAGCCTATAGATATGTTCAACATTGTAATGTTCAGTTTTAAGGTAATAATTTGGTGATTAAACAGTGGTTACAATGGTTTCGTGGGGTACTGATATTATGTAAGAGATAGTGATATGGTTTACTTTACCAAGTTGCTTACCTCCTGAGAATTTCCTTTGGGTGGCATGGCATTGGGTTCTATTGCAGGTTGTAGGTCTTTTGGGACAACAGTGGATGCACTTTCCTCAACGGGTGGAATGTCAGTAGCAACCTGAAAGGGCATTATAGTAGGGAACCATGATAGCTCAAGTCACAAAGGATTTAAAAAAGAAGAAAGTATGAAGTTGAAGGTAACTGAAATGGTAATGCATTGTTGATGGTCAACCATTGAACAATAAGTCACAGGACATGGTTCTGTGAGTGACCAAATAATTTAGACCTTGTGGGTAACTAATGTTTACTAACCAGGAGGTCAACAATGGCTACGTAGGCTATGGTCAAGCACGAGACATTAAGTTATACATAACACATTAGAATAAAAAGTAAAACGGTGCAACAAGATTATTCGAGGTGATCCTCTTGACCGTTTCATATTTGCGATGCAATTGACCAATTTATACTAACTAGGAGGTAAGGGACTGACAATTGGCTTGGTTTATTTATACTCCAATTTATTTTTAACCGAAATTCATATGAAATGAACTAAGTTATTGCAAGAAGGGTGTTGATTTTGTGTTTGGGAGCAGTACATGTGGTTGACCAATTGACACTAACTAGTAGGTTAGGCTGCTATAGATAATTGTGTTCAATTATATGTAGATTCCTTTTTTACATAAATGCATATGAAATGAACTAGAATGACTTGGATTGCAGCGACTGTGTCCACGGATGGGGTTTGCTGTGAATGGTAAAATTGATTTTGTAAGGTGTTAGCAGTGTGTTCTAATGTTAAAAAACTATACTGATAAACAATGTCACGTGCCACTTACCTCGACAGACTCTATTATTGTTGCTGGCTCAGCATTTGCATTTGCATTTTCAGGAGGTGATTCTTCTCTTGGTAAATTGACAGTATCCGTCTGTGAATTTGAAGTGTGTCACACTTTAGTTGGAAAATCAGGGATGTAACTATAAGCAAAAATGAACTAGCATTACCTGTTGTACACAGGGAGAGTCCAGTGAGGTTGTTTGCTGAAAAAGTGAAGATTGACGACAATTAGGTTGAAGCAATATGTCTTTGAGGCATACACACTAGGCTTATAATCAAATTAGTAGTGTTGGTTACCTCGGTACACAATATCACTGTTGTAGACTCAGTAGGTGCAACTGATGTGTCGGAAAGTCCTTCTTCTATTGGTAGATTCACCATTGCAGACTGAGAATAAGAGTTGTGGCATGTATCAGTAGCTTATCCATGGTGGTAAGTGTGTTGATAAATGTGCTTAATGCGTGTTTTAACAAGAATAAAGATGGAAAAGACATAGTTTGGAAGGTAACAATTGGTTCAAGGGGAAGGGGTAAGTTTTCGGTTAACCTATGGTTACCAACTTAATGGATAGCCAATATGTATTGGCTAGGTGACCATTGTTCAAGTTGGTTTATTTCCTGTTGGTGACTAGGTTGTCAAGGTTAATATCATTTGCAACTATAATAATAGACTAAAACTTGCTTGTTCCACCACAAGTTTGTTGTTCAATGTTGGGGGCACACATCCTCCCTTGGGTCCTTCAGTGAATTGCTCCAACAGATGCTGAATTCGGTAAAGTTACATTAGCATGAGGTATTATAGGAAGTGAAATTGGGGTTCTAAGTATAGGTAACACTTACCTCCTCACAATATTGAATGGGGCATTAATGAGATGGTGAACGGTGAATCGGAATGAGATGGGGTTCATCTGTGGGCTTTCCATCTCCTTGTAGGGGATGTTCGTGTGTGTTGTCCTTGTAATTAAACAACATGTCAGAGAGCAGTTTGGTATTTTTTGTAAGAAATAAGGAAGATGAGATTGAGAGAAGACGAGGTACCGTTAAGGGGTTGTCTTCTCCGTACTGAACAATAGAGGTTTGCTTCGCCACTACAAACTCATATTCTTACATGTAGGAGGAAATTGTCAGAGAAAGAGTGCTCTTATGAACTAGAAGAGTAGCTTGGGGATGAGAACATCATACCATTTGGGTTGCATGGACATTACTGCTTTGGCCAACTTCATTGGTAGCTCCGAAGCGGGAGCCAGGCTGCAAATGCATGTGACAATTTATTCTGATATTCTGTACATGAGTTCAAAAGCATGTATATGTTGGATAATTGGGGAAGTTACCTCTCGTAATGAAGACGAAAATAAATTTTCAGGCGTGTCCGAGCTTGATGAGCTTCAGACTGATGTTGATGTACTTGGTGGAGACCGAATTTGGAGGCTTCGAGCATATGTCTTAGCCTGTTTTGATGGTGGCTTTTTTTCTGAGATATTAGTGAGCTTCGTCTTGCAAATTTTCCACAGGAACCAAAAGACTTATTCCTTTGTTGACTTTCAAGGATCTTCAATCTCGTATTGACCTTTTTAAATTTTTTGACCCAGATGGTTTTGGCGTGCTCATGCTTAATCGACCACATTGCATTAAGTTCCTCTAACT
>OVAO01000994.1:0-15340 GCA_900406285.1 Biscutella auriculata
ATGGTTTCAGACGACTATGGTATGGAGCGAAGTATGTTTGATGCAGAAATAAGCTACATTCCATCCAATTGGGTAGGTGCATTTGAATCTCCTTCAGTGAGTGTAACAGACGATCGACAAGTTCGTTATTTGCTTGGGTACTGTAAATAAGATGTTCCTACCCGATTATGTGTGACTTTTACATGCAGAGAGGATGTTGCAAATGATCTCAATTATCAGAGTTCCGAAAACATGTTTGATCTGAATGAAGAACCACAATTTCCAGAATCGCCAAAGTGTATTGAATATGAAGACTGCTCAGTAGACGCTGACAATGTCAGCGATGGATTAGACGATGTAGTTGTGGAAGAAACTCAAATGGAAAATTCTCGTGTTGTAGACTGTATACATGAAAATCAACACTTCAAGGACAAGAGAGCGATGCACACAACTCTGGAGTTATGTGCAATGCAGTATAACTTTGATTACAGGGCCGCAAAGTCGAACAAAAGACTTTGGTGTCTACGTTGCAAAGTTGTTGCGTGCAATTGGAGAATTCGAGCTGAGCGTTTGGATGGATCAACATACAAATACGTTGCTCAACATACTTGTGCTCCATCGAAGAAAACCAAGTTCTCTAAGAAGGCTTCATAAAAAACAATTGGTCATCTGATCATGAAGAAATACGAAGGTGTAAAGGATGATCCAAAACCAAATGACATCATTAATTTCATGCGGACAGAATATGGATTTGAGGTCAAGTATTCACACGCATGGATGTCTCGTGAGCACGCAATCAATGATGTTAGAGGCATTCCGGAGGAGAGTTTCTGTAAGATACCGAGCTATCTGTGCATGCTTTTAGTATCGTGGAAACTGAAAATGATCGATCTTGGGAGTGGTTTTTCACGCAGCTAAAAGCAGTTATTGGTGATGATCAAAGTTTGACCTTCATTTCAGATAGACATTCTGCCATCCTAAAGGCAGTTGCTAAGGTTTATCCCTCTGCTAAACATGGGATCTGTATCCACCATCTACTGACAAACATCGTGACATATTTTAAAGCACGAGGTTTAGTCGGCTTGGTTTCTAAAGCATCAAAAGCATACAGGATTGTTGAGTTCGATGAAACTTACAATCGGATTCGTAGCACCAATCCGATCGTTGGAAAATATCTTGAGGATGCTGATGTGAAAAAATGGAGTCGGGCTCATTTTACGGGTTATAGGTACGACATAAGAACCACCAATCCGACTGAGTCCATCAACGCAGCTTTGCGCACACCTAGAGAGTTCCTGGTGATTCCTCTGCTGGAGAGTATAAGAGAAATGTTGACCCATTGGTTTTTTGAACGTCGAGCAATTAGTGCAAAACACTCTGCTCCGTTGACAGCGCACATCGAGGATAAAATAGCAAAAAGAACAGAGTATGCTAAAACGCTGTTTGCTTTGCTGTCTACCACTACCAGATTTGAGGCTAAGGGTGATACCTATGACTATGTTGTTGATTTGGATGCGAGAACATGCTCTTGTAGGAAATTTGATCTTGATAAATACCCATGCAATAACCCAATCAAATGCGCATTTTCCGTAGGCGTGGAGGTCCATACACTAACTGATGAGGTTTATCACACAAGTTCATGGAGAGCTGCATACGAAGAGAGTATTAATCCTATTGAGGTCCTGAAAATGAGTGGGTTATTCCATCGACTGAAGAATTGGAAGTATTACCACCTCGTACACAGAGAGGCCCAGACAGACGAAGAAAAAGAAGACATGACACCGTAGAGGATAGGATAAGATTATCTCAGGCATCACAAGAGTCTCGGCAACTCAAGAGGCACTGATGCGCTCGATGTGGTAATGAAGGTCATAACAGAGCTACAAGTGATATTCCAATCTAGATTATGTTTCCTTGTTTCGTTTCCTGTCATTGTTTTTATATTTTGATAATTGTTTTCTGTGTTTGGTATTTAGAAACAGTGTTAGCAGGTTGTATTTCGTTCTCTGTTTGTTGTGTTTGAGCATTGTTCTCTGTTTATTTTGCAAAACAGAATCCGTTATTTCCATAACCATATTCTGGATCCAGAAGACGCGTGTGGTAAACTTGACTCACGTGATATGTGGTAATCTGGATCAGAAAACGTATTCTGGATCCAGAACACGCGTGTGGTAAACTTGGATATGTGGTAATCTGGATCAGAAAACGTATTATGGATCCAGAACACGCGTGTGGTAACCTTGAAACATGTGATATATGGTAATCTAGAGCAGAAAACATATTCTGGATCCAGATCACGTGTGGTAAACTTGAATAAATATATGGATCAGAATACGTCGTCTGGATCCAGATTACTTAATTCGAAGATGGTAGTTAAGACGAGAACCAGAGGTTGATAACCGTCATTTCAGAGATAAATACGAGACTTCTTTCCACTTCTTTCCAAATCCTTCCTTCTCCTTTCCACCTTCAATTAACAGGAAAAATGGCTATACCATCGGAATTTATCAACGTTGATGATTGCTCTTCATCAAGTGCGGCAGAGAGTCATGCGAGTGGTGGAAAAACAAACATGCATGTGGCTGATCATGCTAACGCTTAAGCAGTGGTGAGTGAACCATCGGCGGAAGAATCGGTCCGGCGAGTGGCTCCGTGTATATTGATGCCGCCAGCTGGAACAATGATACCGAACATGCCAACCGGACCGCAACCGCCATTGGGACCAGGATATTGTCGGATCACGATGGTGGTCCCTACTGGACGAAACTCCACACCGGAGGACTGTCGGAACATCGGGTCTAAGATCAAGATGCTTCAGAACATTCTCAAGGAGATTGAAGATAATTAGATCGTATGAGTTTTGTGTAAGTTTGTGTTGTGTCTATTACCTTGACTATAATCATGTCTATTAACTTCCGTTGTGTCTGATATGTTGTATATAAATTTGTGTTCTTTTAACTCTGTAAGCGTATGCTATTATGTATGAAGTTGATATGTCTGTTAACAAGTTTCGAGCAGTTAACCAGATCTGGATCAGAATGCGTATTCTGTATCAGGTTCTGGTTCAGGCGATGTAATCTGGATCCATAATTTGCATGTTAACAAGTTTAAAGCAATGAACATGTTCTGGTTTCTGTCATATCGGTAATGAAATTGCATTCATTTTTCTGAATCATATTGCATTTGAAAATAAAACTAGATAATTATAACTCTATTCAATACATTTATCGATCATCTTTCAATAATTTAAGAAAAGTTGAACTTGACGATGACACAAACAAATATCATAACAGACCGAAGAAGACATATTCGCTCCATAAGGCTCCCAACCATTCACTGATAACATCGTTTGGCCTTCGCAGCTACACCTTTCACGGACGTACGTACTTTGTAGTTTTCTCATCATTGGTTGCCCGATCCAAAATATGAAATGTTTGATATGCTTAAACGGAATCGTATGTAACGAAGGTTCTCTTAAAGGAGACAAGAGTTTGAAGCCCTTTTGTTTTGTCTTGCCACCTAGAGCTATGAGAATCACCCCGTAAACATATTGTGGTTGTTGTATTCCTTTGGTTGCAGCTTTAGCGATTTGCTGTAGTCCTCGATCTTGTTTTCATTCATTGCTACTACGGTGAAAGTAGTTGACGAGACCTTTACGATACAACGCTTCAGGGTTTCCATACTTGCGAAATCTCTTTAAGATTTTGGAAAATTTTCTCACCTTTTCATGATCGTCGGTCCATGGAACCAAAGGAAATTCATGGAGAGAAACTCGTTGGAGAACATATGGATAGTTGCAAAGTTTCTATATAGACTTTGAGGTCTGCTCGAGAACGTGAATATCATGTAAAGAAAAGTTCACAACACGCAAAGAGATATCAACGAGAATATCGTCTGATAGATTATTAAGAGACATTATCGTCTGAAAGATGAACGATGCTCGAGATTTAGAGTTTTGTGTTACACCATTTATCAACAATGTCATGTACTTATATAGGCTAGAAAGCGACTGTTCAAGAGACGTGCCTGTTCTCAAGAAGGTTTTGAAACTCGTGCATGTTCAATGTCATGCCTGTTCAATGTCATGCCTCCTCGTAACTCACATACATTTATCGATGTTATAACAGACGGGTTCTGGATCCAGAAAATGTATTCTGGAAAACGATGTTCATATCCAGTCACGACGTTAATAACAGACATCTGGATCCAGAAAACGTGTTCTGATCAAGATCACGACGTATAACCCTTACTAACATAACTTCATAACACGTATAATCCTTACTAACATAACTTCAAAACTTCATAAACCAGCTAACCAACTAACTTCACAACATAACACAAATATTAACGTTTTCTACATGTAGCACAAGTACTAACCAACAGACGATCAACAAAGAACAACTCCTACACAAAATCAAAATCCTACACATAAACAAAATTTAATATCAAAAGAGGTCTTCTATTTCTTCCTCGACAAACGCTGTAGGGACGTGTTTGGTCGTTCGGTCCTGAAGAACTCCATCTGATGCTGCTTTCCAAATGTCTATGGCAATTCTCTGCCTTGCCGCCTCGATGTTGTCATCATTTAGCAAACCGATGTCCATACCTTTCAAGTCACACTCAATGTATTTGAGCGCGTATGCTCCACAATGACAACAAGACTTGTTAAGTGATGGAGGAACCTCTATTATCTTGACNCAACTGAATCAGGTAATGTTTGCTTCAATATTCGGAATAGCCACCCTGAATGCTTCTACATAAGTAGGTCTCCTCGGAGGTGAACAATCAAACACCTCGATAAGTCTATCCACGAAGCGAATGCACAGAGAAATCCAATGATTGCCACCGACATGTAACGGGGTATAAACTCTATCAAAATCCAGAAACCACGTCTTATCAGTCCTTCCATGTGAAGGCATGAAACCTGTTGCACAGTATTTTATAAAACTACTCCACTTGTATGCTTTCTTGTCTCCTTCCATGAACTCCTTGTATGCATATTGAAGTTGCACGCCGAACATACAGTTCAAGAATCTAACACTAGTATGCTCCCATCGGCCTAGGTTTGAATTTTCTCGGAATATATACATAACAACATCCATGTCCTACATGGATACAAACAAAACTAAACGAGTAAATATACGAATTAGTGATGATTAAAGAGACATATTTCAAACTGACCTCAGTTGCAAACCAAGCTTGCGGTGACNATCTTTCGATTCACTGTGGTTGGACCTAAAGGTATGCATGCGTTCTGTATAGACCACTGAAACATCCCGTCAAATGATTCCTCTGAATACTCGACCAAGGCATCATCTTTCGATGGCGCGGGTTTATCCAGTGATGGTAGGGGTTCGATACTAAATCTACGTCGCTTGGCACATTTATCTGGACTAATATCTTCATCATCCAAGCACACTCCAAATTTGTTGACTTCTGGTGTGCGAAAGTCATCCACTTTGTTGGTCGCATCTTCGATTATAATGGGGTCAAACCCATGAACGACTGTTGCTTGTGAAAGGACTCCCATTGTTTTTTCGAGGTACTCTTGTTCATTTCTCTGACTGAATAGGTCATCGAAGTCTTCTAATTTAGCGCCCTATAAATATTCAGAAAAATACATCGGTTTAATGATCCAGATCACCTAACAAAACAAATCAAACTAAGTACACAAGAGTAATTCACAAAGCACAACATGTAACAAAATCCAGAACGCATATTCTGGATCTTCTGGATCCAAAACACGTATTCTGGATCCAGAACAAATCAAACTTAAGCATATAACGTACCAACTGAGGACCCTCTGGGTCTGCATCCAAATTCACACGATCTTCATTGCTAATTCCCTGAATAATTCACAAAATCAAAATAGTTAACAAAATCCAGAACGCGTATTCTGGATCCAGAACACGTAATACAGAACATAACGTTTGACGTACCACGAATAATTATCCAGCATTTAACTACAGAATTTAAATACACAATTCTAGTTACTCAAGGCAGAAAACATATTACATGATCAATTCATACAAGTTCTTACAATCATATATTACATTATTTTACAACCCCAATTACATATTGGACTGGACCAGATGGTTGATACAAACACATTCAATATAGTAACATGATACAAAGTTATTTGATTATTTTCGTACGTACCGAACGACGAGAGGGAGCAGCAGCAACAGTTGAGGTTGTTGCTGCGTTTGAAGCCGACAATGTGATTGTGCGCTGCGATATGCTGTCTTTTATCTAAGACATGTAATCCTCAATCTTCTTCTCTAGCCGTGTCTCCAGACTAACCATAGAAGCTTCGAACTTCTCATTAATCCGTGTCTCCAGACTAGCCATAGAAGCCGCGAACTTCTCTTCAAGTCGTGTCTCTAGACTAGCCATATAAGCCTCGAGCGATCCCTTCAGGAATGCCTTCATGTCGTCATTGAAGCTACTTCCTTGTCCTCCAGTTACACGTTGAGACAACAACATCCTTTGACGTTTCTTTACCCCATGGTCTTGATGTTTCCTCTTGGATGGCACTTGGCTTCCATCCATTGGGCCATTCTCACCAGTAACCTCATTGGCAGCATTGTCCTCGCTGACATTATCTGAGATTGTCGGTTCTGCATCGACATTATCCCAAACATGGGCTCTGAAATCATATCCATTAAGAAGACAATCTCTCAACTTCACAACACCATCGTCATCCACTTCATCACCCCATGCGAATTTCATGGTTTCAAATGCGTTTTCACCATCAACAGTAAGGAAGGTATGAACTTCATCATGCCACACCGGAAGAAAATATAAGAAAATAATCAGAGCATTGTCTCAGAACCAAAACAAAAAAACATACTTATTGTGTCTAAAAGCTTTTTATCAAGCTCATTTATCCTATCGTAAGGCACCCTTCCTGATTCGGACCAATTAGAACATCTTGGACCCGTATGCGTCTCATCTATCGCTTTGGCAGCCATCTTACCAAGTAGTGGGACTGCCTCCGTGATCCAAATCATGAATGCGTAGGAGAATCCATTGAGGACGTAGCTGTTCGGGTTCCTCGGATTTTCTGAAGCCTTGCTAATAGAGCTCATGAGCAAGTTGAACGATTTACGACCCCAGGGATAAGACCGTAACTGATTGAGGTTCATCACTAATTTGATGTAATCGTGAGAGATATCCGTCTTATCTTCCTTGGCCATTATGAAGCCAACTATGACACATAGATAGATCAACCTTATCTTGTCCACACGACTCCACTTCCTATTACCAACTAGAAGATAACTTTTTAATATTGTTCTGATACTGACATTCTGATTATTTTTCAGCAACTCGCTCCAAAACCCATCCTCTGTTCCGACATCAGGTGTGTCATTGCATTCTTCGACGTCTTTGCAATTTAAACCGGTGATTGCGTGAAATTCTTGTAGTGAAAACAGCATAGGCCTACCTCCAAAAACGAACCATAGTTCGTGTTTCCGCTTTGTTACCAATTGCCTGCACAACACGCTATGAATAAGGCACGCAGAATAACCTAATCCATTGTCGTTAATCGCAAGAATGTTCCCAAACATTGGGTCACTCTTAACAGCGCCGTACGTACTCCTCTGGGAAGGCGTCACTTAACTTCTGCAACAACGACTTCTTGCAAGTGTTGTTTATGTGGTCCACCTCGGGAATTGTCTCTACTTTTAATTTCAGCTTTGGTAAATCACCTTCCATCCTACAAAGTGAAGCAAAGAATGTTATATGCAAAAATTGTGAAAAGATGCACAAGATAACGTATCTAAGCATACGTAATCGAATAGCTATATGATCCAGAACACGTTTTCTGGACCAGAACAAGTCTTAATCCAGAAGACGAGTTCTGGTCCAGAAAACGTGTTCCGTATCGAGAAGACATGTTCATATTATCTAGTAAACACTTGACATCGATCTCAGTTTCGTTTCGACAACCTTAGAGAATCACCAATTAACCAATTGAGTGTAGAATTCGAACGAACAGAGAACATGCAATCAATCAAAACTATCAAAAACCCAGAAACAAAACGAAATCGACAATCAACCAATATAGTATCAGAATCAAACGGATAAGAATCAAATATAAACGCATACAAATGTCGGATTCGAACGAACAAAGAACATGCAATCAATCAAAACTATCAAAAACCCAAAATCATATAAACGCATATCGAACAAAGCCCATGCAATCAATCGAGTATGCAATCAATCAAACTATTAAAAACCCAAAACGAACAAAGAACCCTAAATCCAATACCCTGAGTTTCGCGAATCCAATATACCCTAAATCCAATACCCTGTGTTTCGCCAATCATATAACGAGACAAACCTGTTATAATCGGCGGAGAGGATCGAATTATCGGCGGAGGAGATGAGAATCGGATTATCGGCGGAGATGAGTGAGTTCTGGAAGAGTATCGAGTTCTGGATCTGGAAGAAGGCAGAAGTGGAAGAGTTACGAGTTACCCTAGTTTTTCACATGAGACGGTAACTGTTAAATCGATTATTGAACCAGAATCGATTTTGGTTCGTTGAAACTGAACCAAAAATCGATTTTGGTTTAAGTCATTAAAAATTAATCACGAAAATTAAAAACAAAATCAGATATATCCCAAGGTTAGTTTGATTAACACTAAAAATAAAGACTAATCTCACAAATCTGAATGATAAATGTCTAATTTTACAAACACAAATGAGTGTTGACCCATTTCAACAATTTTTTTTTAAAAATATCTTTAATTATTTTATATAAGTATTTTGATGTTATAAATAAAATATTTGTCTAACTATAACAAAAAAGCAAAATATTGTTTAGAGGATAATACATAAACGAAATAATACTACAATTCACAAGTACATGCAATATATTGCAAAAGTTGCTTATATATTCACAAGAAATTTAAGTAAGATGATTGTTTTGGTATATTTATAGCTTTTTAGGAGGATTTTGGGCTTTTGTATTCCTAATTAGAATTTGAGTGGTGGAAAATGGGAAACGTATATTTGTGAAATTTACTGTTATAGAATTGGGCTTTCTTTTTTAAAGTCCAACCCTACATAATCTAGTAACTACGTGTCACGTGAGATATTAAATATAATAATCCAACGGTCACACAAAAACATGGGCCCTAAGTATTTCTTAACCGTTGGATTGATCTCGCGATCGCAGAGGATTAGATGAATAACACATGTGAACAAATGCAAGATCCAGAAATTCAAATTCTCGCCATTAACGGCTCTCTCTCTCTCCTTTCCTTCTTCTTAGTTTCTTTGCCTGAACACTGACTTTGGAGCAGCAGATCTGCTCCTCTTCTTTCTTCCTCGTTTCTTTTTTAGGTATTCTAATTGGAGAATGAAGCATTTTATGATGCCAAGAAACGCTATCTTGCGGGATATAGGAGAGTCGCAATCGCCGAGCCCTAGCTCGACTAAATCAAAGTCCCAAAGGAAGATGAGATCTGCAAAAGAGAATGCTCCACCTCCGGATCTGAACTCTTTGATGTCTGACTATAAGTCATCTCCGGCGAAACTGAAGTGTCCATTGCCTCCGCGTCCTCCGTCGGCTAATCCTCTTAAACGGAAGCTCATCGCTGAGGCTGCGGCGGAAAGTTCAGTAGCTGGGCTTTCAGACTCTGGTGTCAAGGTAGTTTGAGCCTTTAGCTGTTTTTGTTTTTTCTTGCTTGGAGATTGAAGAATGTCGATGAAAATCCCTTAGATGATTTGATCAAATCGAAAACCCCTTTTTCTTCAATTTTTTGCTTTACTCACTTCAGATTTTTTTTTTACTTAAGATGCTTTCTTGAAAATAAAGATAATAGTTTGTATTTTTAGAAGGTTTTAGTTTATTTAGCTTTCATGTAATGCGAGACCTGAAAAATGAAATGAAGAGAAACTTTATGCAATTTGAGTGACTACTGATTTTCTGATAAGTGGGACCTTATAGTGTTCAAGCTACTTAACTCGAGCTCATGTCTCATTTTGTAGGTTATAGTTAGAATGAAGCCTCCAAGCAAAGGTGAGGAAGAGGATATGATAGTCAAAAAGATCTCCAGTGATGCTCTCACGATTAATGAACAAACTTTCACGTTCGACTCAATTGCTGACCCGGAGTCAACACAGGCAAGGATTTGGATTTCACGGTTTGGGTGTCATTATATACTATATTATCGCATGATTTTACTTAGGCTAAGTCCTTATCTTTTTTTTTTTCTTATCTTTGCAGGAAGAAATCTTTCAGGTTGTTGGAGCTCCTCTTGTAGAAAACTGTCTGGCTGGATTTAATAGTTCTGTTTTTGCATATGGACAGGTAGTTATTATTTATCAGTCTGTTCCTTTGAGCCTGAATTGCAATTTCTTAATCCAGATGATTGTAGTTTTAACTTCTGTTATCATGAAACACTTTTCATCAGACCGGCAGTGGGAAAACATATACCATGTGGGGTCCTGCAAACGGATTGTTGGAAGAGCACCTTAGTGGTGACCAAAGAGGTTTGACTCCACGAGTCTTTGAATTGCTCTTCGCCCGTATCAGTGAGGTGATGCTTGTTGTTGTTTACCTCCAGTCCCTTCCATTTTATGAAAGAGGCAGCACATTCAAAAGTTGATTTCTCTTGTGTGCAGGAGCAAGTGAAGCATGCTGAAAGGCAGCTCAATTACCAGTGCCGCTGTTCATTTCTCGAGGTTAACGAGTGGATGCTACTTTAGTTGGGGTGTGTTTGATGTTTTCATTTCTCAAAGCTTGTGGTTCTCTTTCTCATTCATTGCAGATATACAACGAGCAAATAACAGATCTTTTGGATCCGAACCAAAAAAACTTGATGGTAAAAGGAACTTGCAACTTCAACTTTATTTACATTGTATGGAAAAAGATCCTAGGTTCATAGTGTTTATTTAACAATGCACCAGATTAGAGAAGACGTCAAGACCGGTGTTTATGTCGAAAATCTGACTGAGGAATATGTGAAAAACTTGAAGGATTTGTCACAGCTTCTGATAAAGGTTTGTTATACCCTTTCATTTCATGTTTCTCTTCGGATATCATTCTCTTTCTATTTTGAAAGATTACTCAAGTGATTTCTATTTGCTCAAAACGTACACATACATTTCTCCTTGTTTTCTTAAAGATGGGATGCAAAAATTTACTTNTGAAAATCTGACTGAGGAATATGTGAAAAACTTGAAGGATTTGTCACAGCTTCTGATAAAGGTTTGTTATACCCTTTCATTTCATGTTCCTCTTCGGATATCATTCTCTTTCTATTTTGAAAGATTACTCAAGTGATTTCTATTTGCTTAAAACGTACACATACATTTCTCCTTGTTTTCTTAAAGATGGGATGCAAAAATTTACTTTGTTACAAAGAAATCGTGGTCACACTAAAGGAATCGGGAAGACTATTTATCGGATAACAACGTTTCAGCTTTGTTAGTCATGCTATGTAAATCAAATGTCAAAAAAGTCATGACTAAAACGGATCTTTATATCGCCACAGCATGTCAAAGTCTTCAGTATAGACTGTTGAGCTAATTTTTTGTTTGCTTTGAAAAATGTATATTCAATAATAATGCTTTACATTTAAAACTGTTGCAGGGATTGGCAAACAGAAGGACTGGTGCAACAAGTGTAAACGCAGAGAGTTCAAGATCACATTGTGTTTTTACTTGTGTTGTTGAGTCACGCTGCAAGGTGGGCTATTCTCTTTTATTACAATGCTCATTAACTGGCGACTGCAACGTTTCTAAGAATAGGCTATGAGGCTCAGTTGCTTACTAGACTAGCTCTTATTTTAGTTCACTGTTTATATGTGAGATGGAATCGATATCTAACCGTTTTGAAAATAATTTGTAACAGAGTGCTGCAGATGGTCTAAGCAGCTTCAAGACAAGTAGAATAAATCTTGTTGATCTGGCTGGTTCAGAAAGACAAAAATTAACTGGGGCAGCAGGCGACCGTTTGAAGGAAGCTGGGAATATCAATCGATCACTTTCTCAACTTGGGTAAGATCAGAATAGTCTACATGTAGATATGCTGCTTATTTTCTTTTCCAGTTAATACTGCATTCATGTTATCTAGGGAGTATGATGGTGTAGCATGCATATGAAACTAGATTTTGGTGACAAGGACTAGGCCTTAGGATAAGAGGAAACACAATCTGAAAATATTCATCGTAACTTCTTACTTATATCCAATATTTTTTGTTGTTAACGTTGTACGCATGTGATACAGAGCCTTAAACTGAGAATCATAGATAAAATTGAACCGTATGAGGTTTTACTTGCAGGAATTTGATCAACATTCTCGCAGAAATTTCACAAACAGGGAAGCAAAGGCATATACCCTACAGAGATTCCAGGTTGACTTTTCTATTGCAGGAATCTCTTGGTGGGAATGCAAAATTAGCTATGGTTTGTGCAGTTTCTCCCTCGCAAAGGTAAATCGAGAACCTGAATTTCTCTTTGAGAAACTATATTATCCTGCATTTCTCTTCCAAGTAAAACTGCATCTTATCATTTCAGTTGTAAGAGTGAAACATTCAGCACCTTGAGATTTGCTCAGCGTGCAAAGGCGATACAGAACAAGGCAGTTGTCAATGAAGTAATGCAGGATGATGTAAATTTCTTGCGGGAAGTGATACGCCAGCTGAGGGTATCCATTCTTTTGGTTATTTCATAAATATAAATACAAATGTGAATCTAACTTCTAATGGAAACTGCGCAGGATGAACTGCAGAGGGTGAAGGATAATGGTAACAATTCAACCAACCCAAATGCAACAACTTATACGACTTCCTGGAATGCACGTAGAAGTTTGAGTTTGTTAAGAAGCTTTGGCCTGAGTCATACAAAGTCATTACCCCATGGAGATGATGATGGGGATACTGAGATGGAAATTGACGAGGAGGCTGTTGAAAGGCTATGCGCTCAAATGGGCTTGCAATCTTCTCCACCTGCTGAGGAGAACAATCAAGACATGAGCAGAGAGGAGAAAGTAAACTCATCCTTCCAAACTGTTGCCATGAAGGATGAAAGTCAAAACAACTCCGACCTTGAATCATTTGATGGCCAATCTACAGGGAAGCAACTTCCTGAGGATGCAGATACTAACATGGAGGATGCATGTTGCCAAACTGAGAACCATGGCTCAGAGACTACTGATAATGCGTTAACTGTGACAGACGCTGATATCACAACATCAGTGCAAACTATGAATCATGGTTCAAGTGTACAGCCTCATTCGATAACCAATTCTCTTGGTTCTTGTATTAGCGATACAAACCATGAAAATTCACCAAGCAATGTTGAGATCGTACCATTTTGCCAAGACTTGATTCCCGAAGCTTTTGTTTCTACAACTGCATCGGTAGCTGATACAGAACACGTCTCGGTAAATCCTGTCTCACGTTGCCTCAGTCCAGTAAGTGTTTCTCCTGTACTAATACCTCCCACTGAGAGCGTCTCTCCTAAGATTAGAAAAAGCAGGAAAAGCTTGAAGACATCATCAATGCTGACCGCATCACAAAAAGATATTAAGAGCGAAAACCAATTAACAACAGAAGTTATGGAACCTTCTCCGGCTATGTCCACAGAGAAGTTAAACCTATATAGTGATGTGTATACACAGAAAAGTGGAGCTTTTCCTGTGCCTACTAGGCAACTGGCAGCTAGCCTCCACAAAGGCATGAAACTTCTTGAGTCATATCGCCAGAGTACAGCACAAAGACGATCGACATTTGGGTTTTCCTACAAAGCTCTAGAAAGCAGGCCTTCAACCGTTTTAAGCAAGGCTGATGTAGGTGTGCAAACTTATCCTGAAGCTGAAATAATAGCGGAAGAATACCCAAAAGAAGTACTCTGCAGTAAATGCAGAGCTGAATGTGATTCCCAAGAACTATCTGACACTTCAAATCTTCAGTTGGTACCTGTTGACAACTCGGAAGGGTCAGAAAAGACCAATTTCCAAGTTCCTAAAGTAAGAACCGTTGCTTTCATTTAAGCTCCGCAATTGTATAGCGTAATAATGTAATGGAAACTTTATGCACCTTACAGGCAGTGGAAAAGGTACTAGCAGGGTCTATCAGAAGAGAAATGGCTTTGGAAGAGTTCTGCACTAAGCAAGCCTCTGAAATTTCACAGCTTAATCGGCTGGTATGATCCTTGCTTATGTTTTTTAGATAAATGTTAGCTTCTTTACTTTTTACATTTCAACGGAATCTTTCTAATCGTCTATGGAAAATGGAACAGGTTCAGCAGTACAAACATGAGAGAGAGTGCAATGCCATCATAGGGCAAACAAGGGAAGACAAGATTGTTCGCCTTGAAAGCCTCATGGATGGTGTGTTATCTAAAGATGATTTCCTGGATGAAGAATTTGCATCTCTCATGCATGAGCATAAGGTAATTTTTGGGGTTACCATTATTAAATCAATGCATATTTTTTTACTGACGTTAATGCTGCAGCTTCTGAAGGACATGTATGAGAACCACCCTGAAGTATTGGAGACGAGGATTGAGTTGAAAAGAGTGCAAGAAGAGCTCGAAAGTTTCAAAAACTTCCATGGTGAAATGGGAGAAAGGGAAGTATTATTGGAAGAGATTCAGGATCTAAAGACCCAGCTACAATGTTACACTGACTCTTCTCTTACATCATCTAGGAAAAGAGTTTCCCTGCTTAGGCTGACATACACTTGTGACCCTAATCAGGCTCCACCACTTAATACCATTCCGGAGTCAGTGGACGAGGGTCCTGAGAAGACCTTAGAACAGGAAAGACTCCGTTGGACAGAAGCAGAGAGCAATTGGATCTCTCTTGCTGAGGAATTAAGAAGTGAGCTTGATACCAATAGGGCGTTACTGGAAAAGCAGAAACGTGAACTGGATACCGAGAAAAGATGTGCAGAAGAGTTGAAGGAAGCAATGCAGATGGCGATGCAAGGCCATGCCAGGATGATTGAACAATATGCAGACCTGCAAGAGAAACATTTACAGTTGCTTGGAAGACATAGAAGGATCCAAGAAGGAATAGACGATGTTAAAAAAGCAGCAGCCAGAGCAGGAGTCAAGGGAGCAGAGTCCAGATTCATAAACGCACTTGCAGCAGAAATTTCAGCTTTGAAGGTGCAAAGAGAAAAGGAAGCACAATACTTCAGAGACGAGAATAAAAGTCTCCAATCACAACTAAGAGATACAGCTGAAGCTGTTCAAGCAGCAGGAGAGTTACTTGTTCGACTTAAAGAAGCTGAAGAAGGATTGACAATTGCACAGGTAGATGATATGAAGTTACATTTCTAAAATCTCACCCATATTTGGTATTTTCAGTTACAAATCCTATATCATATGAGACTTA
>OVAO01000995.1:0-17015 GCA_900406285.1 Biscutella auriculata
AACTCCCTTGTATTTGTTCTTCAAAAACGTTCCATCAACAACAATTACCTTCCAAATGACCTTATAGAACCCTCTAACAGACTGACCAAACGAGAGAAACAGGTACTTGAACTTACCTTCATCATCTGTTTTATACTTTGTATAAGTGTCAGGATTCACCAGTTCTAGCATATGTAAATAGCTCGGTATTTTACTGAAACTTTTCTCCGGAATTCCTCTAACAGAATTGACAACATGCTCGCGAGACTCCCATGCGTGAGAGTAAGAGAGCTCGGCTCCATGTTCTGTCCGCATGAAATTAATGATTTCATTTGGCTTGGGACCATCCTTCACACCCTCATACTTTGTCCTGAGCAGATTACAAACTGTTTTTGCTGAAAGCTTCCTAGAGAACTTGGTTTTATTTGATGGAGCACATGTATGCTCAACAACGTATTTGTTGATGCGGAAATATATTGATCCATCCAAATGCTCAGCTCGAATTCTCCAATTCTACGAGATGACTTTGCAGCGTAGACACCAAAATCTCTTGTTCGATCATGTGACCCTATAATCGAAGTTATACTTCATGGCACATAGCTCCAGAGTCGTCTGCATATCTCTCTTGTCCTTGAAGTGTTGATTTCCTTGTAGACAGTCTACGACAAGTGAAGTATCCATCAGAGTTTCGGGCACAAATTCATCATCATCCTCTAGTCCATCACCAACATTGCACTATGTATCTGCTGACCAACTTTCATATTCTAAACTCTTTGGCATACATACTTTCAACGATTCCGGACTACTACTATAGTTGTCATCTTCATCGTTTGAAAATTCTGGTTCCTCGTTCAGATCAAACATGTTTTCGGGATCCTGATCACTGGGAGCTACACCAATATCTTCCATGTATTTAAATGTGACACACACCTGAGTAGGGACGTCATGTTTACATGACGAAAGCAAGTACTGTACTTGTCGATAGTTCGTGACAGTCACCAGAGTATATTCAGCTGCACCAACCCAATTCGATGGAAGGTAGCTCATTTCTACATCAAACCTACTTCGCTCCATACCACAGTCTTCTGAAACCATCGTTATGATATCTTCAAGATTGTTACGCGAATCCAAATGAAGTCCTCTAGCACACTTTGTGCTATAAACAACAAATTTCCATTTAGTATTTTTCTTGGAAAACACACCGCATACTACATAGAACTACCCTTGTTTCATCTTAGTGTACATAACAAACAATCATAACTTATTAGTCAGAAGACGTACAAGAAAACAATCAAGCGAAAAATAGTCTAAACCAAACAATTATACTTACGAACAATAAACAGAACATGTCTTCTGGATCCAGAACACGTGTTCTGGATTTATTCTGGATCCATAAGAAGTTAGAGGCAATTAACAAAGCAAGTCAGAACACGTTGTTCTAGATCCAAAAGACGTATTCTAGATCCAGTACACGTGTTGTGGACGTATTTCAGATCTATAAGAAGTTAGAGGTATTTAACAAAGCAAGCCAGAACACGGGTTCTGGATCCAGAACACGTATTCTGGATGTACTCTGGATGTAGCAGAAGTTAGAGGTATTTAACAAAGCAATCCAGAACACGTAATCTGGATCCCGAACACGTGTTCTGGATTGCTTTATTATTACCTAACTTCTTCTGGATCCAGAGTACATCCAGAACACGTGTTCTAGCTTGCTTTGGTAAATACCTCTAACCTCTTCTGGATCAAGGAATATGTCCATAACACGTTTTCTGGATCCAAAATACGTGTTCTGGATCTAGAACACGTGTTCTGTTTCATGTTCGAATTCACGTAATCGGAGATGCAGGGTTATCTGGATTCGAAGTATAGAACACATACCTCATAGTTATTGCATAAATGGAGTTGAATTCCCGGTTTTTCACGACCAAAATCGTTCTGTTTCTTGCGAATTGGTTGCACTAAAAGAAGATGGCGATCGTGAATCAACAGAAAGATGAATTTAATGTAGGTTAACGTCGAGAACAAGCAACTGAATGCAGTTGATCGTGACGAAGTAGATAGCGATTTTGAATCAAGAAAAAACTCGAAACAGAGTTGTTGATGGCACGAGGAAGAAGTTGATGATCATGAGATCCAAAATTAATTGTTAACTATTATTAAATAAGTAAACTTGCCTAAATAAAATAGATAAAATATTATTTTCTATTTGGTTTTCCTTATTAACCACCGATTTTTTAAAGATTTTGTAATTAAATCATGCATTAAATCTTGTTTAAACATTGATTAAGGTTAGTTTTTAGTCATATTAAAATCAAGGCAAACGTGGCATATTTGAACAATTCTTTTTTAGAATACCTCTGAATATATAGACAGAGATGGGCCAAAGATGGTAAGAACAATATACACAATAATATCAACTATATTTACAATATACTCTAACAAAAAATCACATATTTTGGCATCCTAACATTAAAAAATATATAATAACAATAAATATATTAATTTTTAAAATATCCAAATGTTAAACGAACACATTTTAAACACAATTAATTACATTTCTTTAAACTCATTTATCTCATTAATGTCAGGATTAATGAAAGCTTTGTCGAAGTTTTTCCACTTTGAATTGTGAATTTTCCTACAAATAATTAAATACAAAATATTTTATGGTTTAATATGTGAGAAAGCATATATATATATATTTATTAGACTTACCATTATATAAATTAATCCTCATGAGACTACAAACCATAACAATAAGTTCACCAGAGAATGACTGAACATATGAATATATGTCTTCCACATGATTTTCCTAGAAAACACAACTAATTATTGAATCAATGCAAAATAAAAGAATGATTTGAAAAAGACACAAACCCCATTAAATTTAGTGTTTAATATTGTATACTAAGTTAGAAAATACTAACCCAAGACTCTTGAGTTGAAAATCCAACTATTTAAATGGAGTTTGAGAATTACGAACAATAACTTCCTTTATATAATTTATTCCAATGATTTTGTCAATTACATCTGTATAAAAATGTAGAGTTTAATAAGCTTATTAAAAATGTTTAAATTAAATAAATATACAATTGTGGTAGTAAGACTTACCAACGAAAATTGTTTCATCATGAGAGTGCAAATCATCGAATGAGATGAAATTGAAATGGAGAGAATGGTTTCAAATCTGGTCACAATGTTTTACATGTGTTGACAAGGTGATGAAGATTTTAAAAAGATGTGCGCTTCCTCTGAAACTTCCAAGATTAGGAGACAACTTAAAATTCATGAGAACACAACATTCTCTTTTTGTAAAATTGTTATGGAATTTGGAAATTATTTTTCCTCTTATACAAACTTGTATACAACATCTTTAGGTTTATTATTGTCGTTGAATTGCCAGACTCGTGTAACTCAAACTTTAATCTTCCAAATTTCAGATTTTTATTTTGTCAGCAAAAACTCTAAAGCTAGGTATAGAGTAATCCTCGTGGTGGAAAAGTTCCTATGTAGTTTGTCCAGGCGGAGGACTTGCAGGCTCCTTTGACTAGTACATCAGCATAGTGATTGTCCAGTCGTGGTACATCCGCGACGCAGATAAGGGAATACTTCAGCTTNTTGACTAGTACATCAACATAGTGATTGTCCAGTCGTGGTACATCCGCGACGCAGATAAGGGAATACTTCAGCTTTTTCTTCCCCAGGTCCTCTAGGTGGGTTTCAAAATTTGGCCACCCCTCCGGATTAGCAATAGTCGTGAGTAGGTCCATAGAGTCTACCATAAAGGTGACTTTGCCCCGACCCACCACTACCATGCTCTCCATTTCCCACAGTAGCGCTCCCATCTCTATATGGAGGAGAGATAGCTGACTGCCTACCGTCCTTGTTCCCATCTCGACCATCTCGCCCTCTAAGTTGGTATAAAACATGTCGAAACCCGCCCTCTCGTTCGTAGTCGTCCAAGAGCCATCTGTATAGTAGAATAAGCTATCAATTTCCATGGGATCCTCCCTCTCTTGTTCGCCCATGAGTTGTATGTCCCGCTCAACTACTTGAGCATCCTTCCAAGTCCTCGAGTTTATCGTGGCTTGATCTATGATCCTAGTGGGTTACGAGTCTACGTTATTATAGACCTTCATGTTTTCTGCCTTCCATATATGCCAACATAGCCATGTGAAGTAGGTCTCTTCACAACAATCCGAGATCCACTAGATTAGAAAATCAAAATTAAAGAAGATCGAGGCACTTATTCCCCCCCCCCCCCCCCCCCCCNGGACATTTGCGAGCGCCCATGGATATCTTGCCGGGGGGACATGGAAGAGAACATGATTAATTGTCTCCTCCTCATGTCCACAGACTTGGCACCGCTCATCACAATCGATCCCGCATTTCCTAAGTTGCGCACTCACCGAGATGCATCATGTCAATGCTTGCCATAGAAAATGGTTTAACTTCGGCGAGCACTTAATCTTCCATAATTTGTGGCATTAGTGAAAATTTCACGTTCTTGTCTCCGCATCTATCAAATAATGTACACGAAGTGTGACCCATGCCCCGTGCGGACCTCGAGCATTCCGCTGGAATCCAAGGGCCATTCTAGACTAATATGGAATGTCCTGAACCCACCCGGTTAATAAGTTCTTTCTCAACCAGAGGTCGCGCTGAACTAATACTCCTTCAACCAAAGGAGGGGGAAGAAAGGTGGCACTTCCTCATCGGATCGCCACCCCAAAGTATCGGCCCTTGAAGACACTTGCAAATAAGGATTCAGGGTGATCCATGAGCCGCCACAACTGCTTTGCAAGTAAAGCAATATTGAAGTCCTCTTGATCCCGAAAGCCCAATCCACTTTCGTCTTTTGGTTTGTAGAGTGTTTTCCATCTCTTCTAATTTAAGCCTTGTTTCTTTCCTGATCCCCCCCCCCCCCCCCCCCCCCCCCCCCCCCCNCCAAAACCTTGCTATTGCACTGGTTAGTTGCTTGGCAAAAAAAATTTGGTAATCTGAAGCATGTCATCATATATGTGGGAAGTGTCATGGCTATCGATTTGACCCGAATCTCCCTTCTTCCCGTTGATAGGAATATCGTGGATCATCCGTCAATCCTATTTTGTAGCCTATCGTGGAAAGAATCAAAGATCTTGATCTTTGCACTTCCAAGGCTCTCCAAGATGCCCATGTATGTCCCCATCCCTCCATCTGTCGTGATCCTCGTGAGATCTTCTATTTCTCCCTTGTGTTCATCTGGGACCCTGTGCCTAAACTGGATAGAGGACTTCTCAAAATTTATCTCTTGTGCGGAGGCTTCTTCATATTGTGATAATAGCCCCATGAGGACCCCGCTCTCTTTCGCGTCTTCTATGTTCGCGATGAGAACTTCCATGCATAGGATGAAAAGGTATGGAGAGAGTGGGTCTCCCTGTCGCATGCCATTTCTTGGAGCTATGTTCCCTCTTGGGCTCCCATTTATGAGGACCATATACTGTACATTCGATATACAAACCATAATCCAACTTAGCCATGTCTCCGAGAAACCCAATTTCCGTAGTAGACTTTCTAGAAAGGTTCACTCGTTTCTGTCATAGGTCTTGCTCATGTCCGTCTTTATGGCCATAAATTTTCCGCTACATGCTCGATTCGTTCGTAATCTGTGAAACATTTCCTGAGCGATAAGTATACTGTCTGAGACTAATCGTCCCGGTACGAAAGCCGATTGTGTTTCTGAGATCATAGTCGGTAAAGTTTGCTCCAGTCTTTGGCATAAAAATTTTGATACAATCTTATACCCCACGTTGCAGAGCCTATGGGCCTCAAATCTGCCATCACTGTCGGTCGGTCTTTCTTTGGAATTAGACAGATGTTCGTCTCATTTGACCTTGTGTCCAACACTCCGGTGGTGAAAAACCCATTTACAAGGTCCAAAATATCTTACTTCACAATCCCCCACACCTTCTGGAAAAATAGGATTGTCATCATGTCCGTTTCCGAAGCTTTTCCTGGGTGCGTCATGAAAAATGCTTCCCTTACTTCCTCTTCCGAAACAAGCTTGACTAGAGTCTAATTCATCGGTCTAGTGACCTGTGGCTGAACATTGGATATGACCTCTTCTATTTCGGTAGAAGTGGACGTCGAAAAAAATCCAAAATATGAGGTTGCAACGTCCATCTCGGTTTCCTTCCACCTGCCTGACGAGTCATATAGTCCTATGATCCTATTTGAGCTCGTCGTTGCTTCCTCATGGCGTGAAAGAATTTTGTATTATGGTCGCCCTCCTTTAACCTATGATTTATGCTCTTCTGCTTCCAAAACAGTTCCTCATCCTTGTAAGCTCGTATAACCTTCAGCTTGAGTTCACGTAGTCTCTCTCTCGAACATAGCTCGTCAACTTGGGCTGCATTCATTTCCCTTTTTAGAACCTCTAGTTTCTTACCCTCATTTTCTCGTGTATCCTTCCGCCACCTTGAAATCATCTTCCGACAATTTTATGGTTTTGTCCATAAAATTACCCTCAAATCGGGCGTCAGTCCATCTCTCCCGTATAACTTGCAAAAACCCGGTTTCCCTAACCAACTTTTGTCAAACTGAAATTGTCGTTTTTCCCTGATACTCTTGTACGTAGTACCGACAAAAATGGTATGTGGTCTGAGGCTATCATCTGCAAATATTCCACATATGATGCATAGTAAAGGTCGTGTAAATCTGCATTAGCTAAGGCTCGATCCAATTTTTTGTAGAACACCGTTCCCGAGATCTTGTTCCCTCGCCAAGACATCTCGTTCCCCTCACAGGGAAATTTCGAGAGATCGCATGAAACAATCATATGGTTAAACGGCCGAAACATAACCGGGGTGCGTAATCTGCCCCCTTTCTTCTCGTGATTACCTCGTATTTCATTAAAGTTCCCCACTAGGTACCATGGCTCATCTGGTAACACATTAAGCCGTTGAATACGCTCTCATACTTGGGGTCTCAAATTGGCTACGAGATCTCCGTAAACAAAAGTAAGTGCAATCCGCTTCCGCTGGAACTAAAATTCCATGTCAATCACCCTATTGCTGTCAAAATGTATTATTCCTTGTAGTCTGGCACGATACATCATAGCTAGTACCCCACTTGCCTTATTAGCTCCACCGTTACTAGGCGGTCGTAACCGAGATGTGCTTGCCAATTTTGTAGAATGATCCGATTATGTTTGGTTTCCATAAAAAAGGATGTTCGGTTTATATTTTTTCCATATCTCGCAGAACTGGTTCATGGTCCACTAATTTTCTAATCCTTGAAAATTCCAGCTAATAATTTGTCTGATCCGTTGAAGTTATGAATACATGAGAAAACTCTGTAATGGCGTCCCAGGTTTCCTCAACTGATTCCCACCACTGGTCCTTGATCAGTAAACTTTGGGCATTATTATATCAATCACGATCCTTTCGAGCCAAACTCTTGAGAACGACTAAGTTTTTATAGGTCTGCTTTTAACCGTGCCATTAATCCACTCATGATCCATGTTCCACTCTAGTGTAACCGTGTTCCTGTTCCAAAGAGCGAACCATTTTTTAAGAATCATGCAAATATTTCCCCTTTGAGAACCTGCTCTCTGGATTAAGACTATTAAAGAAGACTTCAACAGCCACCGACTCACAATGAAGGGTATAACTTCCAAAGACAAATGCTCTTTAAACCAAGATAACCTTAATAGTCAGAAAGCGAAAGAACACAACATTCTCTTTTTGTAAAATTGTTATGGAATTTGGAAATTATTTTTCCACTTATACAAACTTGTATACAACATCTTTAGGTTTATTATTGTCGTTGAATTGCCAGACTCGTGTAACTCAAACTTTAATCTTCCAAATTTCAGATTTTTATTTTGTCAGCAAAAACTCTAAAGCTAGGTATAGAGTAATCCTCGTGGTGGAAAAGTTCCTATGTAGTTTGTCCAGGCGGAGGACTTGCAGGCTCCTCGTGGTGGACAAATGCTCTTTAAACCAATATAACCTTAATAGTCAGAAAGCGAAAGAAATGGACGAACCCACATACCGGGTGTTCCATGATAATAACCCAACCGAAATAAAAACAAATACAAACCATCATAAGTAAAAGAAACAAAAGCAACTAACCCTAACCATGAAAACCCCACAAAGCTCAAACGAGTAACACATCCAACGAGACTCTATCATTTGGTGGATTTCGAAGAATCCTTTTGGGGGGATGATCTCCGTTTCTCCCTCCGATTCTGAGTGTGGCTCTTGTGCTCATAACTCTCCAAGGCGATGCTAGTTGCAAAGCATTTATCTTCTTAGTGCCCATCTCATTCATGGTTTCCATCGACTTGATTGTTCTCTGGCAATTCTCCACCATAACATGTTCCACCAGTTCTGGGTGCACCATAACTAAGACCTTTGTCTCCATTATCGATTCTTCCTCAATAGCCACTTCCAACATCTCCACATCCTCATATGTACCAGTATTGAAATATAACTCTTCCTCATCAATCATGGCGTTATACTTTTCCTCATCCGCCAACAGTTCATTGATTTCTTTGTCGTAATCACTATCTGTAAAGTCGTGTGTGGGCTCTAACTGATCCTTCTCTAGTGTACCGGTGCTTTTCTATTCTAGATCCATAACCCCTACCTCCTTGACCTCTCCATCCTCGTTTTCCCTAGCACGTGGATCATCAAAATTTACCTTGGCTTCACTCGATAGAATTTTCTCCGAGAAGGCCACCATGTTTTCATTATAGTGGTTGCTACCCCTCGTATCAAGGCTCAATGTTGTATCAGTAAGTCGATCAGATGATCAAGATCTTGAGCCCCTCCTTGCATTGGCCATAAAAGCACTCGCACTTGGCTCATTTTTTTGCCCACACCATCTTTTGGACCTCATGTTTCCCTTCCCTTTTCTCGTGATGATTGCTTTTGTTTCTTACGAAGCTCCTTGTCCTCCGTCACGATTCCTTTGCCAAGATCAAGCCTCTCTTTGCTAGTTTTTTTGGTTGTTCCCCTCGTTCCCCTGTCCAACCCATGCTCGCTGATCCTGGATGTTCCTGTCGTGCCTGAACCTGTCGTTAGAGCTGCCTTGTAGTTGAAGTTTGTTCCCCCTCGATCAGCCTGTTCCTCTCCTCTCCTATAAATCTAGCCCTTTTCCTGGTAGGTCTCACAAACTTGTTCATCATGATACGAGCTAAAGCACCTCTTGGAATAGCTTGTGAGTTTCTCGTAACAGAGAGAGACAAGAACAATTACTCCCCCATCGAACTTGAGCTCTGTCTCAAAAACTAAAGGACTGAAAGTGTGTACTTCAACCCTTACACCTCCCGTGGTGTCATTTACCATCTTGCAATTTCCCAATGCTTCCCCAATGCACTTGAAGGTGGAGTGGACCCAAACGGGTAGAATTCATTAAGATCTTCCCATACGTCATAACTTACAAAAAGGTAAAGATAATGTGGTAGCCGACACAGTATCAAGGAGGTACATTCTTCTCTCTAGCTTAGATGCTAGACTTTTAGGCTTTGAGAAATTGAAAGAACTATATGCTAATGATCATGACTTTAAAAGTGTTTATGTCGAATGTTTGTCTCATGCCTTGGATCATTATTATATTCTTGATGGATACATGTTCTTTAAGAATCGTTTATGTGTACATAATGGATCTATCCGAGAGTTGTTGATTAGGAAAGCTCATAGTGGCGGTCTAATGGGACACTTTGGAGTAGATAAAACCACGAAGGTAGCTCAAAACCATTTCTTTTGGCCACACATGAGGAAGGACGTGGAAAAGATATGTTCTCAATGCATCAAGTGCAAACAAGCCAAGGCTAAAGCTCAGCCTCTCGGTTTGTATACTCTTGTCCCTATTGCATCTAACCCTTGGCATGATGTGTCTATAGATTTTGTGCTTGGTTTGCCTAGGACTAGACACGGTCATGATTCCATCTTTGTGCTAGTTGATAGTTTTTCTAAGATGGCTCATTTCATACCATATCATAAGATGGATGATGCATCTAACATTGCAAACTTGTTCTTTAGGGAAGTAGTTAAGTTGCATGGTATGCCTAAGACTATAGTTTCGGATAGAGACACCAAGTTCTTGAGTCATTTTTGGAGAACCTTATGGAGTAAAGTTGACACTAAGTTGTTGTTTTCCAATTCCTCAAACGAATGGGAAAACTAAAGTTGTAAACCGAACCATGACTATGCTTCTTAGAGCTTTAATCAAAAAGAATTTGAAGTCATGGGAAGAATGCTTGCCTCATGCCGAATTTGCATATAACTTAGCAAAGCATTCTACTACTGAGTTTTGTCCTTTTGAGCTTGTTTATGGTTATGTTCCTCTAACCCCTTTGGATTTAATACCTCTCCCTTTGAGGGAAATCATAAGTGTAGGTGGTGTTAATAAGACCGAGCAGTTGATGCATGAACAAGCTAAAGCCAACATTGAGGCTAAGACTGAGTATTATACAAAACATGCCAACAAAGGGCGCAAAGCCCAAGCTTTCAAGGAAGGAGATAGGGTGTGAATTCACTTGAGGAAAGATAGATTCCCGGAAGAAAGAGATTCAAAACTCACAAAGAAGATCAATGAAAATGCTTATTAATTGGATCTTCAAGGTAAGTATAATGTGAGTTCTAGCTTCAACAGAATTGACTTGATTGCTTTTGATGTAGATCCCACAGATTTGAGGTCAAATCCTTTTGAAGGAGGGGATGATACACGCTTGAGAAGCCAATAACCAATTACTATACAAGAAGAGACTTCTCTCCAAGTCCCAACAGGTCCAATCACGAGAGCACAAGCGAAGAGGCTTGTTGGAGCCATTATGCACACATGGGAAGACTTGGAGAAAACATGCTATTTCTTGAAGAAGGAGAAGGAGCCGGATCCAAGTATCTATCTCCTTATGTCTTCAAGAGACTACTCCGAACCTAGAGATGGTTAGGGGTATTCTTTTACCTTAGGTGGTTTTATGCCAATGGGTTGTCCCACCAAGGTTTTTAATGAGACCCATTGCACATGAACCAACTCTCCAAGGCGCGCTAAGAGAGCCATCCAAATACTTTGCCAAAATATGACCTTTAGCTCTCATGATGTGCCTTGTCGTTTCTTTCCTTATGCTTTGTGTTTTTGCCCACTTGTTTAGGGCTCCCTTTCTTTCTTGAGTATTTAAACTCGCTCTTATCCAAACTTTATCCTTAGCTAACATTTTGAAATCAAAACCGAGAGAGTTTGTGTTAGCTCCTTTAAGCTTGAGTGTGTAATATCTCTTGCGGATCTAAGTGCGGCATATCTTAGATCTTTAAGGTGTATCCAAGGGTTCTTCATCCCCTTGGTGGTTCTTTTTATTTCCCCTTTGTTCTTCATCTTTTGTATCCATCGTTCCGGTTTCGTCGCCCGCCGTGCAAGCCTTCCACCTCACCGTCGTTCTCCACCCTCCGTTTGTACTCCGACGATTCTGGCATGATCCATCTTCATAATTTACCCAGAGATTCCACCCCACAAAGTTTCATAGAGATCAAAGTTCAACTGTACGTGAGTTTTAGAGAAGTTTTTCTCGTACGGCCCGGCGAGGCCGTACCCTGTCGTACAACGCACCCTCAACGCACTTCCCCGACCAAAACGTTCAAACATCAAGATCTCTCTACCATTCTCACTAAAAAGAGGCTACAACAAGTTTCATCCCAATTTGAAATCGTTTGGTCGTGAGAATCTCGCTATATTCTCCCTGTACGGTCGACGCAGCCGTACACGGTCGTACCCAACAACCTCGTTTCAAACCATCGACCTTTCCTCTCTTCTTTATCATTTTCTGTCGACTGTTCTTAATATTTTGAGCCTTAAACCTGATCTAACAAGTTTCACCTTTGTTGCACTTACGGTTTAGGAGAGTTGAACTTGAGGTCGCTTGAAGCCGCCAGCCAAAAGGCTAGTTCTCCTCCAAGGGCATATCTTTTGCTAAGGGGTGTGTATCAAGTGGTATCAGAAGCCAGCTTGGAGCCTCTCAAACCTAAACTCAGGGAGTGTTCTTTCTCCCTTCGAAGTTTTCAACTTTATGTGTTTTAAGACATTTTTAGAAGTAGTTCTAAAAGAAAACCTAAAAAAGGTTTCGGTTTTTTGCTTGATTAGGATTTGATTAGTTTGGATCTAGCTTTACTAAGCTCGTTTTGGTGTTGCTTGATTCGAATCTATCAAAAAATTATTAACTTTCTTCGTTTTGCTCGGTTTTGGTTACTTGTATTTCAAGATCTTATCTCTGGCCAAACGTTTTGAGATTTCTTTGTCGACGAGTTTTACCATTAAAATTTTCATCTTTTGGGTTGAAGAAATCGGCGGTTTTGGCAATAACTTGTTGAAATTTGAAATCTTGAATCAATGGCTGCCAATGATTGATTACTGATAAGTAGATTTTTAGACTACATATGAATCAAATGAATTTTAGAGGGTTTAAATGTTGAACCTGATCCGGGATTGGTTTACATACTAAGACTATAGAGAGCTCATCTGGTCTAGGTCAAAAGGATAGGAAATTGTCTGTCACTAACAATCCTATTAAGCAGAAAAGAAAACAAATCTAAAGATAACAATAGCAAATGAACCAGGGCAGCGAATCAGGCAGTTGATTTCAGGCGATTATTCCTAAGTGTATGTGTTTAATTTCATCCAATTGGTTATCCCAGGTCTATAGTGTTCTAAACTGATTTAACTCGCTCTCGCGTGGCTAACACCTATCCAGACTATGTTAACACCGCGCTCTAGCGTCTGCATGCTAGAGACACATCCTAGAAGCATTAAGATTCCTAGTTCAACCATCCTTAAAAGCTATTCATTCAAGAATAATATTTCAAGACTGCAAAAGACTATCTAGCACCTCTCGAACTTAGAAGTCTTCTTTAGAACATGATTGAATTGGCCAAATTCAACCAAGCCTTAAGAGCATCTTATTGCATAAAGATACTTGTGATTCTAAACCCTAAACACATAGATTCAAACTCTAATCACCCTAATTTTTCCTTTATCAACAATAGATCCATTAACGTAGGGTGACTACTCACAAAATCATTGAGAAAACACAAGATCCTATGAAGGATACACGGCTCGTGATGCAAATCAGAAATTAAGAGAATAAAAAAAAAAGATAGATGAAGAACAAGCAAGGAAACTTAGAATAAAACCATAGATCTAAAATATAAACATAAGTTTTACAAGATCTAAGAAGAAAAAGAAGAAGAAAGAAACCTAGATCTAAAAATGGTGGCTATGGCAAAAACCAAAAGCAAATGGAAAAATTAGGGTTAAAGGGTATTTATAGGAGAGAGAAAAATGAAGGAAAAATGCTTAGTTAACTCTGGAAGAGAAAATGTTGACTTTTTGCTCTCTGGTTTGCCTGGATCTGTCATGGCATGATCGATCCTGGTTGCCCTATGACCGATCCACTATGATGATCATCCCTTGACCGATCCTAGATGCTCTATGACCGATCTTGCTTGCTGGAAAGTGATAATCCATGGTTCTTTGATCCTTTAAGCTCCCAAATGATGCATAAGTCCCTCCTAATCACCTGAGATGCAAAACATATACAAATGCAAGCCTAAAGGACTCGAATGCAACCTAATCAAAGCTAAAATGAGGACAAAAAGACGAGCAAAAAGACACTAAAATGACATATATCAACTCCCCCAAACTTAACCCTTACTTGTCCTTAAGCTAGGCAAAATTCAAGTGAAGAAGAGTGGTTTGAAAACGAATTGGGAATCAGATCAATGAGTTATAAGAAAGGTAAACCGAGCAAGAAATTTTATCAAGACATGGAAGAGTGACCCGCAACTAATAGCATCAAATAATCAAGCGCCCGATCACTAGCGCAAATCAAACTATCATCACAAAGCTCTATGTTACCAACTATAGAAGGAACTAGTCTAGGCTATAACAATTCAACCTATTCCCTACTCGTCACCCTTTTTCAGAACTTTCAGGTTTCAAGCCGCTTCAGGTTCCTTTCCCATCTCATTTCCTTATTACTCAAGATTGGGCTCTTGGCCTCTTTATCTTTTCCTTTTCTTTGAGTGGTGATCTCAGTTCCCAAATCTTCTTAGTATCATTTTTTAAAAACCTGATCACCTACTTGATCAGGTGTGACAGGTTAAGTGAGAGTCATGAGTTTTTAGGCACATACGCCCATCCCCTTATCACAGCTCCACAACAGGTTGAGTGAGATCCAAAGAGTGGTTATGCACCCAGGAGCTCATCCCCTTACTGCGGACTTCGTGGCACTCGAGCAAACGCTTAAGCGGTTTAGCTTTCAGACCTATTCTCATTTCACGGTGAATGGTCTCAGCTCCCAAATCTTCTTGGGTATAATTTTTTTAAAGCCAGACCTCTTTATTCTCAAAAACTTTTCTTTCTTTTTATTTTTATTTTTATTTTCTTTTCTTTAAGCTTTTGGGAAGAGAGGGGGAACCTTAGGCTAATCATATATACTTTAGAGAACTTAATAGGGGATTTCAGGCACAGTTTTATGCTATAGTCTAAGTTCTTATGAGAAAGAGCTATTGCGATGCCTAAATAAGCAATTAGGAAGGAACAACCTATAATGAGTCAACTTTTAGCGCGTTTCCCACTAAACATGATTGCTAAGTGTACCCGACAAGGCTACATAAACTCTGAGGAAAACCCGAAATCTTCACTAATTCCCTATGCAAATGGTTCTAGACTAAATCCTAAAATAATGAAAAATCTTTTTGGGTTTTCGAAAAATTTTCGATTTTTTTTTCCTGAAAATCGGTAACTATAAACAATGCATATGAGACTCAAAGAAAGAAAACAAAATGAGCAAACAAAGATTAGCACGAAGGTGGTTCCTCCCCCAAACTTAAATTACACAGTCCCTGTGTAAGTCCAAGTAAAGAGAAAGAACCAAAAATAAGATAAGAAAACTAAATGCAAGGTATGTACAAAAGAAGGTGATAAGAGAGGACCTCAATTGATGTTGGTCGAAGGCTCAAAATCTCCATCGGTAGAGAATGAGGGTGACACGTTGTCTGATGTGGGGCGCGGAGGGGTCTGTATGATAAGGCGTTGTCTTGTGCTCGGTTGTCGCCCTCTCTTCTTGGTGCGTCTACGGTCAAATACCTCCTCATCTGAGCAATCCCACACTGGAGTGTTAGAACCGGAACCAACACAGCTTAATTTCTTCTTCAACATTACGGTGAGATTTTGAATCTCACAACCTATCTCATGAATAACTCTGTCCATCTTCCTCATCTCCGTCTTTCCCTTCTTCACCTCTATTGCCATCTTCTTGATGTATCTATTCCGGTAAAGGTTCCCTCGGGACAGCCTGTGTATCTCCATGTGAAGGTCTTGAACATGTCCCGGTATAAGAGGAATAGGAGCGGGAAGCGCTAAGTATCGTTCAATCCCGTAGACAGTGGAAGTCTGATTGTCATAATATTCTGTAGTGAGAGACGGGTCGGTGCAATGTGCATCCCTTGGAGCATCAATGCTTTCTATCCTTGAATCCAGACAGAGGGGGTCTGGAGTTTCCAGCGGACTCGGGTTGAAGATGATGTTCACGGGAAAAGAAAACGAGTGATCCGAGTGTTTGGTAGGAGAGCGTGGTGCTCACGTCCACCAGATGTGTACTTAAAGACAAAACATTCCCTAACTTTCCCAGCTAGAAAGTGTGACCTTTCAGGTAAGCAATATCCATTGCTCTAGGTCGAACGCCTAAGTCGTCTCTCGGTAAGGCAACTCTAGCAAGTTTCAGGATTGGAGGCACAAAACTCCCAATACTAATCTGTGGGCTACTGTCCTTCCTTGCCCATCCCTATTCTTGTATATCCAGAAACTGCTGTCAGAGAAGCTTTACCGGACTGTAGCGCCACAACTCTATACTCGGAAATAGATCGTTGTCCTCCCGAAACGCACGGATAACATGAAATAATCCGTGACCAATGAAACTGAACTCTTCCCCACACAAGATCCTTTCTCACGTCTTGCAGTGAATGAGTGAGTGAGAATCTTGTGTACATACCGTGGTGCAGGATATCGAATAAGGGAGCACTTGGTCTTCCCCGCACTGGATGGTTTGGAACTGATCGTGTTCCATAGAATGCTTATCTCTGCAGGGGAAAATGCGCCGAACTGAACTCCGCCTTTAGCAAACCGAAAGGCCTCAGCAATGTCATCTAAAGAAACCTAACGCTCAACCATGTCCCATCCTCTGAAACAGATATACCCAAGCTCTGAATCCTCTGCTACATCTTCTTCAGGGAAGTTAACCTCCAGCGAGGCGAGAAAGCGCATGTATGCTCCCTGAAACCTTGAAGACGCAAATCCAAAACCGAGTCTATGCCCATACCTTGCAAAATCTGTCTGACTTTGTTCTCGATGCCAAGGTACGCAGAGTGGCAGTGTCGGGAAAGATGGAAGTGACGAATGCACACTCCATAAGTGCATGGTAAAGAGTGAGCTTTGTGCTCTCTACGGTACGATCTATCTGTGCAGAAGCTTCCCGGGTGGTGGGAAAAAGGATGGTGTCTCATGCAAGCCATGGGCGGGTGCGGGTTCTGGAATTTCCTCCTCGGGTAAAATCTCGGGCAATATTTTGGGTAAGCAATCCTCTACCAAATGTTTGGGTGCTCGCTCAACGGTTAAGAGTTCAGGTTCTCATTTAATATGTCGCTTCTTTGGCGCATACCCGGGTCTAGCCTTTGGTTGTACTCCGTCCAAATACTCCTTTCTTGTACGAGCAATCATTTTGCCTTTCCCTTTGTCCATGTGGGGTATCCTTGAACTTGACATAAAATATCTACAAAAACCCAATTCAAAGATTCATTAAGTTCAAAGTTTAAAATTTTAACAATATAAGCTCATAAACCAAGTTGATTCACGGGATAAGTGTTCAAGAAGCAAATACAACATGATCAAGCGGTTCTAATTACTTAGTCGACCAAACAAATTATTCAAATTCCAGTTTCAAGTTTCAACATTTTTCAAGAACACATCAAGATTCCACAAGATTCCAAAGTCTATCA
>OVAO01000996.1:0-17005 GCA_900406285.1 Biscutella auriculata
TTGTTGACTATTGTTATATGGGGTACTACTTAAACATGTAAAATGGATGATGATCGGTGTGTTGGATACTAATTAACATATAGTATCTAACCGTTGAACATCAACCAGATGGTGTATTGTGGTTGCCTATCCCAAAACAACATCTGTATGGGTGGGGTTCAACAGATAGATACTACATGTTAAGTAGTACCCAACACACTGATCATCATCCATTTTACATGTTTAAGTAGTACATTACATAACAATAGTCGACAACAATAACAATGACATGAATCACAAAATAGTTGATATGTTATTATTTGCATTACAGGTTTATAATAGATGATGTAGATATTTCAAACAAAAGACTGACCGCAAAGCACCAATATTATGGTTGGTGTACGGTGGCTTCGAAGGTTGGTTCTAATTTTTAAAGTTTACATATAATTTTTCACGACAATTTTTAAAATGGATCTTAAATCGTTAGAAAAAAAAGAATTTCAATTTATCTAACTACAATTATCTATAATTCGAATTATAAAAATAGATAAATAGAGATATTATATTATGGGTAATTCTTTCTGAGGATAATAAAGTCATTTTCATAAGTTTTTTTTTTGTTGTCAAAGGAATTGAAAAGAAAGTGCTTTTTTCCCATAAAGGGCTTTTTTTGGCTATTAAGTTTCAAAAAGTGTCTCTTTTGACTAATAACCCTTTTCAGAAACTACTTAGACTTATAGTCAAGAATGAAACTCGGATCTAACTGAACCTATTTTGGTTTCTGGAAATAGACTAACCTTACAGACTTGAAGCTAAGTACCTATGCCTAAGCGAACTCTTCTAACACCTAACATTGTGTCATTCAATACTAGACTCAACTATGCTAAGCAAAACCTACTCTCAATTCCCTTAATTTAATCTCTGAAAATAGACTAACCCTACACCTCAGGACTAACCTATGCCTAAACCAGTTCTTCTACACCTAACACTTGTCATTCAATGCTTGACTCAAACCATGCTAAGAAAGATTTAGTTAAGTTTCACTCTAAGGTGTTCATCTAAGATTTGTAAGATATTCATTCTAAGATTTTCGAAAAAGGAAATCGTGGGGTTTTAGTAATTTTTCTTTAAAAAGATTTTGGAAAAATATTATTTGTTGGGTATATATATTTAATAGAAAGGGGTTAGCTAGGGTCAACACTTTTGAGAATATTATCGTGAGTTGAGTGCCTCAAAGCTTAACAAAGAGAACAAGCTTGGAAGGTGAGTGTTGGTTGCTCATATCTGATCATTCACAATTGAGTGATATTGATTAAAGAGAGGGTTGTTTGTTCTGGATTTTCTAATCGATCTAAAGGTAGGTTTAAGTCGTAAAGTGAACTTTATAAGAATCTACTATGTAAAGATAAGACAATCTTGTAGTTTGGACTTAACATTTCAAGTTGAAAACAATGTATTGCATGATTCTGTACACTTACATAGAGAAGTCATAATATATATGTATTTCTTACGAGGAAAACTCTTAAGAAACTTGTTGACTAACTTCAACTCTTCAATGGTTACTCTCAAAGCAATGGGTTTTGAAGAGATTTCAGATAACTTTCTGCTAAAATCACCAATTTTCTTATTCTTTCATCTTACATTGATTAAAATCGGACATAAGTGTTTGTAATCTGACTTCTCGAAACTCTCTCTGCTTTTACATGTCTTGCTCAAAATAATTTCTCATACCTTATTTGCCGTATCTAGTGGTTATGTATTCGTATTTTTAGAATTTTTACGAATTGTTTTTAGATATTAAGATAATATTGAATTATTGTTATCTTTTTGTTAGATGTATGTCGGGAAATTTCAATTTAGTTTTTGTAATATTTATTTTTGGGAAAAAAAATCTCCATTTTTTAAATCTAGATTTAAATTCGATATATAAATCTCAATTTAGATATAATTTTTAATATAAAATTAATGTCTGTCTTGGATTTGCTTGAAAAGAACAAAACTTTCCTAGAAACAGAGGATGAACCTGAACTCCGACATAGAATAAATGTTTATAAAACTCAATCACCGGTGGAAACAAAGACATAGGCCATGTTCATTTGCTCAGTTGGAAGATGCATCCAGATGGTCCATCCAGATGGTCCATCCAGATGATCCATCCAGATGGCTCATCTGGATGATGTTCGTTCTTTCAGATGCATTTGGATAATGTATCTAGATGGACCATCTGAATGCACCTATGTTTGTTTGTACATTTGGAAGATGCATCTGAATGCATGTTATTTTAATAAGATTTTTATGATTTAAATTATATTTATAAATTAAAAATCACGATTTATCCTGAAAAATCACTTTTCTCACGGAAAACACACAGAAAATCATGATTTTCCCTAAAAATCACGTTTTGTCTCGGAAAATCACGTTTTCTCTCGGAAAACCACATTTCTTACGGAAAACAAATTGAAAATTATGATTTTCTCAAGAAACACGATCTTACGGAAAACAAACTGAAAATTATGAAAACAAACCGAAAAATCGTGTTTTGTCTTGAAAATCACGTTTTCCCCTAAAAATCACGTTTTCCTAGGAAAATAACATTTTTTCCAGGAAAATCACGTTTTCCCAGAAAAATCACATTTTCTGTGTTCCCGGGAAAATAATATTTTGTCCCAAAAATCACGTTTTTCCTAGAAAATCACGTTATTCCCCGGAAAATCATGTTTTTCCCAGAAAATCACGTTTTTCCCGGAAAATCACGTTTTTCCCGGAAAATAACGTTTCCCCAAAAAATCATATTTTCTCCAAAAAATCATGTTTTTCTCCAGAAAATCACGTTTTTCTCAAGAAAATCACGTTTTGTCCCAGAAAATCAAGCTTTCCCCCGGAAAATCATGTTTTTCGCGGGAATCACATTTTTCCCGGCAAATCACATTTTTTTTCCAGAAAATCACGTTTTTCCAAAAAAATCACGTTTTATCCCGGAAAATCACGTTTTCCCGGAAAATCAAGTTTTTCCCGGAAAATCACGTTTTTCCCCGGAAAATCACGTTTTTCCCGAAAAATCACATTTTTCCAAGAAAATCACATTTTTCTCCGGAAAATCACGTTATATACCGGAAAATCACATTTTTCTCTAGAAAATCACGGTTTTTTTCCGGAAAATCACGTTTTGTCCCAGAAAATCAGGTTTTCCCCTGAAAATCACTTTTTCCCAGAAATTCACGATGGAAAACACGATGTTTCGAGAAAAACGTGATTTTTCAGGACAGTGATTTTCCGGGAAAAACGTGATTTTCATGGAAAAACGTGATTTTTATGGAAAAACGTGATTTTCTGGGAAAAACCGTGATTTTTTGGATAAAAAGTGATTTTTAGGGAAAATGTGATTTTCCATGGAAAACGCGGTATTTCGAGTTAAAAAGTGATTTTCTGGGACAAAAAGTGATTTTCGAGGACAAAAAATGATTTTCGGACAAAAACATAATTATCCTGGATAAAAAGTGATTTTCCGAGAAAAACGTGATTTTCTCAAAAAAACGTAATTTTCGTTCAAAAACGTGATTTTTCGTTCAAAAACGTGATTTTTCGGGAAAAATGTGATTTTTCGGGAAAAATGATTTTTCCGGGAAAAAAGTTATTTTCCGTGGAAAACATGATTTTTCGTGGAAAAACGCGATGTTTCGGGACAAAACGTGATTTTCCGGGACAAAAAAAGTTTTTCCGGGAGAAAAATTGATTTTCCGGAGAAAACGTGATTTTTCAGGACAAAAGGTGATTTTCTAGGAAAAACATCTTTTTCCGGGAAAACACACAAATTTTTCAAGACAAAAAGTGATTTTCTGGCAAAAACGTGATTTTCCTAAACAAAACGTGATTTTCCGGCGTAAAACATGGTTTTCCGAAAAAAAAACTTGATTTTCAGGCACAAAACGTGTTTTTCCAAAAAAATATAAAAATTTTGAGATGTATCTAGATGCATCCAGATGTATCTCTAAATTTTGCCTAAATTTAAAACTCATCCAAATGATCCATCTAGTACCATCTAGATGAGCCATTAAGTGACACTAAACGAACATCATTTGGTAGCTTCAACCAGATGGACCATCTAGATGAGCAAACGAACAACACCATAGTTAAAAGAGTAAACCATCTTTGCTTATAAGTATTAACTCACTTCAAGTACTTGAGATACTTAGACCAACTGCAACGACAAAAAAGTTGGGGTTCTAGGGACAAAAAAATATAAAGTGTTGTATCTTGCGAGAAAGATCTTCTTTTCAGCTAGAAACTTTTGAGTTCTGTTAAGAGACGCCACGTGGCGGATTATCATTCACGCATCCTTTTTTTTTTCAATTTCAAACTCGCCACCGTTATATGTGTTTCAGGAGAAATTGATCTCGTTAATGCGGGTATTTTTATAATAAAAATATTTTTGCTTTAATATTTCATTATCATTATTATAAAAATATTTTTATAATTATTTCATTATCATTATTTAATTGAATACTTTTATTTAATATCGTAGTTAGCTAGTTAGAGATATTTTAGCCTACTTTTAAAATTAAATTTATTAAATTTTCAAGGGATATATCAATATTCACGATAATTATTTGTTCATTATCATTATTTAAATGAATACTGTTGTTTAATATCTTAACCGTTTTTACCCTTTTTAATATGTACTTCTTATTATAATATGTTTTTATTACATTTTATTTATAATTATAAGTTTAAAGAAATTTAAATAAATTACATTTTATTTATAATATTATAATTTAAAGAATAATAATATTTTAATCTTAAGAACCTCTAATTAATTCTACTATTGGAGCCCTCTTTTTTATTAAATTTCCAAAGTTTCTTTATGAGTTTCTTAACAATATTTTTGATTAAAATAAGCTTAAGAACCCCGCATTTTATGTTCACCATTGGACTTGCTCTTAGAGCATGTGTAATGGTAAGATATAAGTTACCATAATTAATTTGGTAACCTTTATAATCATGAGTGGCCAAACTCACTTTTAGTTTGGTAACATTCCCTTTAACTAATCTCCTTTTCAAGCTCTAGATTTATGTTCCATTATCTTATCATTAGGTGTTCATTCATGTGCAAAACCTATTGAGAGATGTTTGAGCTAACTTAGTCATGTTGTTGTCTAGTTAGTATGGAATCTTAGGTGGTTAGATGAATGACATTTTGTTTTGACTACGATGCTTGTGTTTTTTCTGTTTGGTCATGGGAAGTATAACATTGGATAGTTTCTAGATATATGATTGGATATTTTAGATTAGAAAAACAAGACTAAAAGTTATTTACCATTACTTGTGGTTGTTTGAAATATTTCACTCAGGAAAAAAATCATGTCCGATCGAACCCATACAAGTGCGATAGAACTCTTCAACTGTAACCATAAAGTTCGATTGATCCAACCTACCCATATAAAAAAGAAAGAAAAAGAAAAGAAATAGAGAAACAAAAGGGGAGAAGAAAAAACGAGAAAAGAAAAGAAAGAAAAACGCCTCGTTTAGGTTTCGTGCTTAATTTGAAATTTGATTTCAATCCAGGATGGGTAGTTGTTTTCTGCTGCTAGATACTATGTTAGGTAAAGGTCCTTACTCTCTCTCTCTCCCTTTCTCTATCTCTCTCTCTCTCTCTCTCTCTCTCTCTCTCTCTCTCTCTCTCTTTCTCTCTCTGAGAACCTCAAACACTTTAACCTCACCATCAAATGACCTCCTTACATTATCACCTAACCCTATTTTCCTGATTGAAAGACTCTTCGATCATAAACTCACGTCAATACTTAATGAATGTAGTGAGTTACCTGACTTGAATGCAAAGTCTACTCAGGTTGAAGTTCAGAGTATGGACATCCTTGGGCGGTCAATGTGGGAAATGGGGACAATGTACTAACGTGTTTAGTCTCTATGTGGTTTACAGGTTTAGTCTAGCTTATGGTCAGCTGAAGAGAAAGAAGTCCCTATGATTTTGCCCTTGGGTCTGTGGCTCGCCGGTTTGTTCGACGGAAGGGTTTTCGACTACTTCGTTCGTCATTTTGCAGACTTTTGTCTTCTTGATCTTCTGGGTAAGACTTCGCGTAACGTGACTTTTTATCCCATGGTTACTTCGTGGTTTTTTGGTTGTAGGAATCCCCACAAACGACGCCAAATATTGAACAAATAATCAACCCAAGGAAACAAAATATTTCAAGGGTTAAATCAGATTCAAACACAGACCTGAGTTATGGTTAGCAAGAATAATAAGTAGAAAAGAAGTTGCTTAAAGTAAATACTATAATTAAAAAAGACTAAAATGTAAATATCGTAAATAAGGAGTTGAAAACATAAAGCGATAGTGCTCGCAGGTGCTGAAATATAAAGTGCAGAAATGTAAGCGAGCAGAAAGTAAAGTAAAGTAAAGCGAGGTGCGAGAAACAAAATACGGGTAAGTAAATGCATGAAAAGTAAAACATAAATTAAAGAAGACAAAGAGTTCATGTAAATGGGAGCAAAGCTGGTCGGCGTTTTATTGAGTATTAATCTTTGGTGGACTCCGAGCAAAATTCATATGAAGATCTTCATAGAGCTCGCTTGTCGCAAATATTGAATACAAGGAATGTTGGATGCGAGCCTCTTAATTTCAACACTCTAAAATATCTCTCTCGCTCTCTCTCTAGCAAACTCTCTCTCTAGCGAACTCTCTTGTTTTTTCTTAGTGTGCATTGTTTTCTGTTTATAGGGAACAATGTTTGGTTGAGCTTTCTGTTTTTCGAACCGACTTATGATGGGTCATCATCTGCGTTTGATCCTTCTCTCGTCTTGGGCCCAACATCTTATAGATCGAATAACTCTTTTTCGAGGGGTTGAAGATAAACCAAATTGGATATGGGTCGATTCTTAAGATGATCCGCGTTCTTCGTCTCTAATGGATATCTTCGTCGGATTCGTAGTCTGCTTTCAAACAGGCAAGGTAAGAGTAAACGTCGAAGTACTGATATCCGCTTTCGTCCATAAAAGAATAAACAATTATTTCATCTTGACCAAACGATAACGGTTACAGATCTTGTTGATCTTTGTAGGAATAAGGTTCATCAATTTTTATTAATTCTTATATATTAATTCAATTGGAGACAATTAACTGATAACTAACTCTTATATGGAGTATTATTTAAGGTCTTCATTTAAAAACAAAAAACGTCACTTTATTTCTGGTAAATTGTCATCTCCTTGTTACGTCAATTCAATTGATAAAATGGCCATCTCTTTAATTTGACCCCAATATATGTCATTAATTAATTTTGGGACAAAAAACTGCTACTACATCAATTCTTTCTTAAACAAAATAAGCATCTTCCCGGAAGGTAAGATAGATCGATCGACGATGATTTAAGTATTTTATGTAGGAGAAATTTGGTACCGTTGACAAAAAATAAGTTACAAGTGGGCGTCTAATTTATTTATTTCTGTTTTGTTGTTGATAAAAATTAGGGTCTATTTTATTGCTACTTACTAGCTTGACGAGGTGGAACATATCATAGTTTGTTGTTCAATTCTTTCTTGATTACTTCTGTCCTGATTGTTCTCGAAGTTGTATTTTTGGTCCTCTTCCTTCTACTCAGGTGAAAATGGGTTTTTCTCTATTTTTGGTCCTCTTCCTTCTACTCAGGAGAAGTTTCGTATTATGAACAAGTTTGTTTAGATTTAATTTACAAATACTTTCTTAATGTTTGGTTTATCATCAGTTTGGCTGTATGAGAAAAATTTAAAAGATGTCTCTGGAAAGAAGTAGATCCATGAATCCGCCAAACCGAGGACATGTTATACAAAAGGTGATTAGACAATTTTTTGGAGCAACTATTGTTGACAGTGAGAGAGTTCCATCTTCTCTTCAAGAGATTACTCCAATCCTCCGAACAGCAAATGAAGTTGAGCCTACTCATCCCGGGATTGCTTACCTATGTGAGTTTTAAACAAATTAACATATTTGGTTTGACTTGGCTACGCTTTCTAACCAAAATTATTGATTTAATTGGATAAATCAGATCATTTCAAAATTTTCTGTCTTTTTTGGTTAATTTACTTCAGTTCTATTCATTTAGATTAAATGGTAGATTTTCAAAATTTCAGTTAAATTTCATTTTGTTCATGTTTTTTCTAAAAGAAAACTAAGATACCTGATCAGTCTAGCTAATCGACCCAAGAATCAAACACATATTTTTAAGATTTACGGTTGTTAATCACGTAGAACCGATCCTAAACTGGAATAAATAACTGCTTTCACTGTAAAGCTTTCCTAACAATTTGACCTAAATGTTCTAGTTCTTCACTATAAAACCTATATCACAAGAAAACATGGCTTTTTTCTAACAGTCAAATCCAGCATAAGTCCGTGGAGAAGGACTTTAACCTATGAATTTTTGATGGAATGATGTTGTCAGTTACACATCATCGAGAAAAAAAGTTTTCGGAACTTCAGTCGGATTTTTGACGACCTACCATGAGGTAATCCGTTGGAATTTCTACCAACCTAGAAACGTGCGTAATCCGTCGGTATTATTCTGACGAGAAACGACAAATATATCTCGTCGGTTTTAAATCTATTCTAACAGATACCGCCATTAGTATTTTTATTAATTTTCAATGGAAAATTCCGACGACCACAGATCGTCGGACACAAAATTATGACTGCCTTTTCCAAAAATTTAAAATATGATTTTTTAATTATTATTTAAAATATGATTTAAATATTGTAGTTATATCAAATTAAAAAATATTTAAATAAGCATTAAATTTAAAATAAAATGTATTTTAATTAAAAGAAAAATATAATTAAACCGAAATTGAAACGAAAGTGTTTTAAACCGACAAGTTTGCAGACAAATAAAAGCGACAAAATGAAATCTAAAATTGAGAGGATGGACTGACACCGTCTCAGGGAGGTAAAGGGAAATCTGAGAACTTTCACTTAAAGAAGTGCTTCTTAATCTTGTTTTCCGACTAAAGCTCATTTATCTCATATCGATATTCTTCGTACATGATGTGCATCGTTGATCAAAACATAAGTACCATCCGCATAACAAAATTATATTCCATAGATACATCATACGTCTCAACACTATGCTCCCATAACATATAGCTCATATCACAAAGATTGTAAGAATACATCTAGGGGCTTCTTTGGATGCTCTAGTTTGAACACATCTAGGGGCTTATTCTTTAATATGTGCTCAAATCTAGGTAGACGTTTCTTCTTGTCACTTGTATGTTCAGTATGTCATCTCATATTGGCGGTTGTCATTGTGACTGATACAGTCTTTTTATGACGCTTCGTTAATAGCAAATACCATATTTTCTAAATGGGATTGGAACTCTACCACCGATTTTCTTTTACCTGAGATGACGATAGAACTTGCAAGTCTTTCTGTCACAATCTTGTCTCCGGAACAACATACAATTATTCTCACAAAATCAATCATCTGATATGGCAATCATTGCCCCTTCACAAGCTTATGTATTTCATAAAATAATGATAGTGCCAAATTATCTTATGGTAAAATGTCTTTGCGAAATCTGCAATTGCGTCAAACAATCTTCGCTCAAGTTATGATTTGTCTTTATTGTCATCAGCCTACTTGTTGTTGACAATGATGACAAACTCTCTCTACATCATACATATAGAGGAAGTATTGATGCATATAACATATTGAGATAAATTCATGTTTATAAATTTGGTTCATCAATTTTGTGCTCTTCCTCGACATACGTTGGTATATTTTCTCGCCAAAATCATTAACCAATTCCACCATTCATATGGATTCCTTCCACTTGTAGTTCTTCTATGATTTCTACACTGACACCTTGTTATTGCTACCATAGTTCATCACTGAACCTATTTCCCCATGAAATTATCAAATCTTGTAATCTGGCATGAACCCTTTGTTGTATAAGTGCCTCCAAACTTTACCAACGTCTATTGATCTACAATTTTACAACCCTCGCAAAGGCATAAATATTTTACATGTTCCCAAAGCCGCTTCCTAGTTTGATGTTAGTGTCATAAACACTCATATTCTATCTTCATTATCTTGTGTAAGTTTTTCGGTTCCGTGAATTTGATGAGGTATGTCTAGCTATGAACGAAAATAATCACCAAAATTATACGAAGACATTTCTAATTATAATTTCAAAGGAATTATAAAGGAATGTTCGTATGAAATATTTTGTGTTTATAATGAAAGAGAGAACATATGTACAGTGTTCTCCAGATGTTTCTGACCGTTATTTCCTATGGAAATTATTCTGTTGGAAAAACGATTAAAATCATGTGGAAAACTCGTAATGGTTATTTGTATTTGGTTTTCGTCGGAAATTTCCAACAACATATCGACAATCGGTTATTTTGTTGTCGATTTCCCTTCAAAATTTGGACAAAATTCTGACTGTTTTTTTGTAGTGCTAAACTACTTATTCTAATTAGATTACTATCCAAACATTTATATTCTCTTCTCTTCGTTGTGGATCTCGCTGATTCTGAAACAATGAATAAGTATCAACGATGCTGTAACAGATTCCAACCATATCTCTCTTCCCCCACTGTCAAATTTTTCTGAAAAAATAAAGAATCTAAAAATAATTTTTTCTCACAAAACTGTTTTAAAATTGTTTCACAAAAATCATCAAAATACGATTAAAAATGATTTTAAAATATACTTTTTCAAAATTTTAATGATATAGAATTTAAATATTAACCCATGGGTTCACTAATCCATGGAGGGGGTGTAGGGTTTAGTTTTGATGAATTGGAGAAGTTTTGTTTGGGAATTTGGATTTTAATAAAAAAAAAATAATTTAAAAGAGACATAAAAGATTAAGTGGAGCATAAGAAATTCGCTTCTCAGAAGTAGGGGAAAATAAAAATATAACTCATTTAACTTTCACTTATATCTCAAAGTGTATTTTATCTATTCATTAGAGTATTTATCAGGACTCGCGTTTAAGCGAATTTAAACACTATTTTTAATTTAAACATTTGAATTTTGATTAGTATTTTGTATTTCTCATGTTTGTTTATCTAAATAGATCATCTGGGTGATAATGAATATTGATGATCGTATAGTGTCAATACATGCATCATCTAGATGGTCCTTCTAGATATTCTATATGGTTTTAAAATTGATTTATATCCTGTATATATTATACTCTTTTTTATTGAAATCTATGAGTGTAACTAAAGGCAGCACAACGTCCTAATATTCCTCACATTATTTTCGAGCAGAAGATATGACAGGTCGATGTTAGATAATCTTGTGTTGAGATGATTAGAACCCGTTGAATCCCCAGCAACCTCCAAACCAACAAAGTAGTTTCACATGTCTAAATCTCTCATGGAAAAAAGACTTTCCATGATACTATTTGAACTTACCTAGGAAACAAGAATTATAAACATATAGCAACGTACACCCTCCGTTCTATATATGATTTCTTAGAACCAAAGAAAAAAAAGAACGAGTAATTGACATAAGATTTCTTAGAACCAAAGTCGAAGTCAAAGCCAAAGTGGGATTTTAAACAAACACCTTGTTGTGTTGCGAATTCCGTATAAAATTTTCTTAAGACAAAAATTTAGAAGGATCTTGTTAAAATCACTATATATGGAAGAAAATATTATTAAAATTAATTTGGTAAGCATCCCAAATCTTTAGAGCTACAAAACTTTAACAGACTTGGAACTTGACAACTTGGAAAGGAGTGTATATGTCTCTTCATAATAAGATACTTCATTTTCTCTATATATATTTTTTTGTCAACATTCATTTTCTCTATATATATGTGGGTTTCTTAATTATACATACAAATTATACTATCAGGTCGTTATTATGCATACGATAAGGCATGCAAACTCGATCCCATGTCAAATGGACGAGGTGTTCGCCAATTTAAGAGTGCAATCTTTCAATGGTTAGGAAAGGTAGGAATTTAAATTAACTCGCTTGAAATTTTCATATCTTTTGTTAAGTTCTATGGGCTTCCAACTCAAAACCAATTGGCTATGAGTGGATTGGCCCATATCCCTAAAAGTGGATCCTGAGGTGAAGTTGATTCTAGCTAGATTAACATATTGTTAGATATTTATTTATTTTTGTTGACTATGAAGTTTTGGACCTTTAGTTCATAATCTCCCTAAAGTCTGAAACCAAAGACATGTAAAATAGTTTCTCTATCATTAGATATTTCACATCAATTAAGAATTAATATTTTAAAGTGTCATAGGTTTCTCTTCTTATAAACTAACTTTTTAGTTGTGTTATACCTATAGGTTTTATTGGACATACATTAAGGGTCTCCTATGTTATACATTCTTTATTTCTAGGATTCATGTCATTTCCGAAGGCCTTAATTTTCATTCCTAACCGCTCTAAGACATCTAACATATATCTTAATGTTCGATTTTATGTGTACGTAGATTTTGGAATCCCATGCCACGGTGGAAGCAAAAAACAAAATATATGTACCTTACAATATTCTTCCCCTCGATCCTGATAGTAAAAATCAGGGTATAATGGGAGACCCACAGGTTATCCAGATTATTGTTTTCTTTTTACTTTTTTAAATGCTTTTTTTATTTATACCATATTAATAATTTGATTATTGTAAACTGCAGATTAGAGCAGCATTAACGGCAATTCGTAACACAAGTGACCTGACATGGCCGGAAGATCACAAGAAAGTTGGCAATGAAGACATGCTAGACTGGCTGAAAACTATGTTCTGCTTTCAGGTGATATGTCCTAACTTAATATTATCTTGTTGCAAAACATATATCATCATGTGTTTTGTAAGAAATTGGCCATTTCATGTTTGAACTACGTCATCCTTAATGATATTTACCTACGCTAGTGAGTTTTGTAAGTTCCTACATCAAAATCATTAAAAATATTAATTGTGATGCCTCCTCTTTTATTGTCTCTACTCTCTATACAGAACAATAAATATTGATCGTGTTGATTATCTTGAAATGGCAGAAAGACAATGTTTCGAACCAAAGAGAGCACTTGATTTTGTTACTTGCTAATGTCAGCATGCGACAACTGAGGACTGATGATCAACGAAATCCAACTCATGTATGTCTTATGTTTTCTTGCACATGTGTCAATTCCATTGTATTAATTTGCACTAAACCACACTAGTACATATATCTTCTCCTAGTTGTTGGATGATCGTGCTTTGGATACCGTGATGGATAAGTTCTTAGGAAACTACGAAAATTGGTGCAATTATGTGGGCCGGAAAAGCAGCCTTAGGTATTCCAATATTACAGAGGCAATTATGTAATGCCATGTTATTTAAAACGTTATTATATATTTTTTTAATTTGGTTGCCACTTGTATAGATTGCCTGAGGATGATCAACAAGAGGTGATGCAACAGAGGAAGCTGCTATACACAGGACTCTATCTGTTAATATGGGGAGAAGCTGCCAACCTGAGATTCATGCCGGAATGCATTAGCTATATCTATCACCACGTATGACTTAACTTTCAAAATTTTCTTACTTGTGGCAAATGATTAGTAAATGACTTATATATGTAAAGAACATCATCTTTTCACAAGCTGGCTTTTCATGTTGTGTTCTATCAATCAGGCTTAAAGGTGGTTTTTTTGCCCAGAAGATAATACTCTAGTTAAAATTATTAAATTGCTAGAATATCCTATATTGGAAGTTGGACTATTTTCAAACTAGTACATAGGATTCATGCACATCTGTGCTCTTACAAAATTTATATCAAATTAGAAGCCACTGTTTCTTAACATGCTTAACATAGGTTTTTCCACAAAACCAATTTCACATTTTAAATGGTTTTTCTTATTGTGATATTTCTGAGATGATTGTACATTCAATCAACCTTCATCCTGAGTAAACCTTAGAATGTTAAAATGACTACTATTAGAAGTATAAACATAGGCAATAAATTTTGAGTTAAAAATCTATTACTTATATATATATAAAAAAAATATATTTCTCAATGTATTCAGATGGCTTTTGAGTTGTTTGAGATTTTGGAAGGGGGAGATAATAAAGAGAAATATAAACCTATAAAGGCGGCATATGGTGATGAAGATGAAGGTTTCTTAAAGAAAGTAGTGACTCCTATTTACAATACAATAGCCGAGGTTAGCCTTATGATATTCATGGATCTTCTTTAGACTTATTCAGACTTCATATTGATATTAAATTGTGTGATAAAGGAAGCAAAAAGAAGTGGAGAAGGAAAACATTCTGATGAGTGGAGAAACTATGACGATTTGAATGAATATTTTTGGTACAGTAATATATTGAAAACATTCTATTGTCATCTATATATAGCCTTTTGGATCAATATATGTCAAGGGATGACTCCTTCCTCTTCAATATAACTGGCAGGTCAAACCAATGCTTTGATCAGCTAGGATGGCCTCTGCGAGTCGATGCTGATTTCTTTTGTAAGACAGCTCAACAAAATGGACTTGACAAAACTGAGGTATGTGTTCAACTTAAGGACTAGGTTTTGGATCCACCCTATTTATACTTATCGCTTGGCTTATGTGTATTTTTCTGATTTATATAATTTTCTAATTAATTAAAGCACATTATGTTAGCGAAATTTTCAAGTAACATAATTATAAAATTATTCATTGTTTAGAATTACAATATATTTTAATATGATATTAAATCATTATTTTCTTATTGTTAATAAGAAACTTATACAGAATTTCTTCATTTAATAAATTCATGGTCTTTAGTTATTTTCATTATTCTTATTTTCTTTATAAGTTAATTTTCATTTGCATTTTTAGTAGATAAATAATTAAAATACTGATGTGACATTACTATTATTGTCTAAAGTTCAGGTAGATATCCTTAGCATCAAGAAACATCGATTGTTATATATATTGTATATAAGTTAAGATTGTTAATATATAATTAGAGTTGAGCCTACTATATTTTCTGAAATTAACATTAATTAGAGTTTTTCCGCATTTAACGTGGGTAATTTTTATTTTGAAATTAAATGGTTATTTTTGAATATGCTAAATAATATTCCTCTAAAGATATTTATTCGGTATTTACTAATTATTAGTCTTTGAAAATTGATCTTAAATTATTATAAATATTATTATAAAGACATAATATTATTGTATGGAAATATTTTCGTAGTCATTAATAAATAGTTTATTATGGTTTTTTGTAGTAGATAAATTCTATTTTAATAGAATAGGTGAAAAACATTTATAATATGATATTATATTATTCTTATAATGTTGTTAATAGGAACTAATAATTTTTTTTTTTTGTTCCTTAACTCATTGTGTATTTTTATCACTTGTTATGATTTTTACATTAATTTAGCTTTTTATTGTAAAGTAAAGTCATCTAGCTATTCAATAAAATAGAATTTATCTTAAAAAAAATCATAATGAACCATTTCATCTAATGAATATGAAAATATTGTGTTACACTGATATTATTTATCTACCATTAAATAATTTAAACTTAAATTTTTCGAATTTAATAGTTATGATGAATAAATATCTCTAGAGAAATATTCTTTGATATATTACAAAATAATCACATAAGGAAATACATATACATGGTTTTAAATATTTATTATTTCAAAATATTTACAATCAATTTTATTAAAAACTAATGTGTTTTGAATGTTGGATTCCAAGTCGAAAGCTTGATTTATCCAACGTCCAAATTACACAAAATAATTTTTATCTAATTTTTGTTGATCCAAACTATTTGATTATAATAATTAAATATTTAGAATTAATCGAAAATCAAAATATTTCTAATTTTGACTTTTCAATAAATATAACTACAATAATTTGAACTTAATCTTTATAACATTCTATTGGATTAAAATAGATTTTTTAAAGGGATAAATAATATTCAAGAAAGTTATCTCTAAATAGTCAGCATTGCTTAACAAAATATTAAACAAAGATCAACCAAATTTTATAAATAGGCTAATGTTTTTTTGGAATGTTGGATTGCAAGTCTGAAACATGATTTAATTAGTATCCTAATAACATAAATTTATTTTATTTTACTTTATCTAATTAGTTTGATGACCAAATGATTAGATTATAATTAATAAATATTTAGAAATAAAATAAAATCATTAAACGTACAAAATTAAAAGAAACATCGAAATATTTAAATAGTTAATTTCGACTAGATCAACTCTTGAATATCTAATTTCAATTTGTTAATAGATATTATAGTTACAGTAATTTTAAATTTAGTTTCTTTTAATATATCTATTGAAATAAAATAGATTATCCAAAACATATGTATGATATTATTGAAAAAATATCTTTAAAAATTCTCACATTGGTTAAGAAGGTAATAAGCAGATGAATCAATTCTAAAATTGAAGTAAATATGTATACACCAAAAGATAGTGTTTGGATCCGAATACTTAACTAAGCCAAATAATAAGAATTAAATTAGTAAATATAAAACATGTATCCTCTTTAATTAAATTCAAAATATTAAACTACTTTGGTTTAATAAAAGGTTAAATACAAGTGTCTTATATTACATTGATAAAAACAAATTATCTATAAGAAATCAATTAATTTCCCAAACAAATTTTAAGTAAAATCATAAATAATATATACTCCAAGTCTATATATACTATTATTTTATTATATTAAGTTTTAATTATAAATTTCAATTGCAATATAAAAATAAACATGCGTCCAACCTGGGTGTGTTCCTAGTCTATTATATAAAGAGAAACCTAACACATTAGATTTTCTATGGTCCTGTTCGTTTGGCTATCGCTAGCAATAGCGACCAACGATCATGATTTTTGTTTTTGTTCGTTTGGCTATCGCTAGAGATAGCGATCAGCGATTGATCGCTGAGTTGTTCGTTTGGCTATCGCTAACGATAACGATCACAACAATATATATTTTTATTTTCAATATAATTTTATATATATATATATATATATATTCATATATATGTTATTTTTAACTTA
>OVAO01000997.1:0-17000 GCA_900406285.1 Biscutella auriculata
TATTATATGACTATATATGAGATCTTCTTTCTTTAATTGAAATGACTACATAATATTGCATACTTTAAATATATAAACATATGTAGTATTATGATATTTATAATTATGGCAATGATATTGTATAATTTTATAAATATTATTTAAAATTTATAAGGAGAATGCACCAGAATATGATACATCAACATTTAAGAATTAAAATGTTTCTCGTGTTGACACATAAGTAAAATGCTTCTAGTGATGACACCTAAGCAAAATGCTTCTCATTTAATATATAGGGGATATCTTGAATTAATGTGGTTTCCTATCTTGACATGTGGCACCTCTTTCCTATAAAAACTATAATTATATGATTTATATTATAAATTTTAACAAGAAGACATAGTTTTGCGGATAGACTACGACGTGATGAATTTATTTGCAATTTCTACATATGGATGATATAGCTATAAAAAGTGTAATTACTTTTTTTTTGCAGTAAGACCTTATATAAAATCATTACTTTTAAAAAAATATTTAAATATTAAACACAAATAAATGAAATATATTATTTCTTTTTGTTATAAATAAATAATATTGTAAGTAGTCGGTACGAGAAAAACTGATCAATAAATTTTAAATTGTGCATGAAATATAACTCATGAAGAAAAAAACTGATTCTTTTGTACTTTGTTGAATGAATAATATCTTTTGAATTTACTTTAGTGAAATTACTCGAATTTGTGTAAGAATATTCAAAATAATAACATGATAGAGTATGTTGTTATTATGTAAAACTCCACGGAAAGATGAGACTTTGATTATAGAGTTACATTGAAAGAGCACAACACACGAGAGAAGTTTAGTTGTTTTGATATACTACCATGATAGCATTTTTCTTGGAACTTTATCATTTTTCTTATAAAACTATAGAACAAAGGCAAAATAAATAGTAAAGAAACCAGAAAGAAAATGTTAGCATATGTACTTAAAATGTGATTATTAATTTAAATATTTTTGTTGTGAGATAAATAAAAAATAAATTATCTTAAAAATATATTTGAAATTAGATATTAGATACGAGATAATAGATGTGAGATAAAAAAAAAATAATGTTAACAATATATAAGAGACTACTATGATCATAGAAATGAACTATTTATAAAATAAGAGGTAATAAAATAAATTTAGAGGCTGGAATGAAAACAAACAAAATATATAGTTTAGCATAATATGCAAAATAAGTTAGAATAATCATAAAATCTAAAATTGATTAACTAAAATAGAAAAATAATTAATTAAAATTCAGCTACAATAATTTATATGATAAAAAAGAAACAATATTCGCGCATGCGCGGGTTCTCTCCTAGTATCTTAGACCATGTGCATCGGTGTCTTTTAAGAGTATATTGGCTCGATCTTTTAGGAATAAAAACCAAAAAAAAAACATTAAAAAGCACAATCAGTTCTCTAGAGAGAAGTTTTAGAACAGTTTGAGAATGTAGGAGTCTCATTGGTGGATACACATTCTTTTTTTTCTTTCATATACATTTATTTTATTTACTTTATTTTTTATTGCTTTATCACATATATATATATATATATATATATTTAATCGAATATCCGAACCGATTCCAATCCAGATTAATCGAATACCTGAACCGATTTGAATGTAAATAATCTAAAATATTCGAAAATTGAATATACCGAATCAAAACTGAACCAAATATTTGATTTTTTTATGGAGTGGAGATAATTTTTTTTTTGATTACATGTCCAATTCGGAACAAATTAATCGAATACCTGAACCGATTCTAATGCAAATAATTTAAAATATTCGAAAATTGAATATACCGAATCAAAACTGAATCGGATATTTGATTTTTTTTTATGGAGTGGAGATAATTTTTTTTATTACATGTCCAATTCGGAACAAATTAATCGAATATCCGAACCGATTCCAATGCAAATAATATAAAATATTCAAAAATTGAATATACCTAATCAAAATTGAACCGAATATTTGATCTTTTTTTATGGAGTGGAGATAAATTGTTTTTGATTACATGTCCAATTCGGAACAAATTAATGTGTTTTTAATTTTATTGATTAATTTTTCTTTTGGAAAAATAATAATATAATATTGCTAAGAGCTCTTAGTTAAGAACCACCAATGAAAGGGACAAAAAATTAAATTTGGTGAGAGTTTTTAATTGATTGAGATTTGTATAAATATTAATATAATAATGATTGGAGTTCTTAGATAAGATGTACCAATGTACATGGTCTTATACATAATGAGGGAATGGGTGCTCTCCCGTGATGACATGTGGTCTCCTTCTCAACAAAAAGATGATTATATTTATTATGATATAAATTTTGACAAAAAGATTCAATGGGACATTCGGTAAAGAGTATATTGTGAAGTTGAAGAGGTCATGAGTTCAATTCTTTCTTTTTACACTTTTATTTTATTTTAATATTTTATCAAAACGACGTAGTTTTGATGTTTGTACATGAATATATACAAATTTTGAAATTTCTATACGTTGAGGGTTGCAGGATGATATCGTTGCAAAAGTTGACAAGATTAATGATTTTTTGTAGAAAAGCTATATAAAATTATTATTATTAATTTTTAAATATTTAAATACTATATACAATTACGAAAGTCGAAGATGAAGAAAAAATGGTAAAGAATATAACATGACTAAGCGATAGTCATAAAAGAAATGAGTTTCAACGAAAGTTTGAAAAACCCGTGATGCTGAAAAGATAGTGGTTGAAGTTGAATATATCAAGCAAATAAATCAAATACCGACTTTAGGTTACAAAACATGTCTTTATAAATAAAGACTCGCGTGTCACGCGAGTTCTCTCCTAATATAATAAAAGAGGAAAGTGGTGTTCTCTTGTTGCGCCATGTGACATCCCCTTTCCTGTAAAACATTTTAATTAAGTTATTAACAGTGTAAAGTTAAAAAAAATTCAATATGTCACAATGGTTAAATCTATATTGTTCAACATAAAGGTTGTGAGTTAATTCTCCATCAATTCATTTCTGTTTATTTTATTATTTTTTTTCAAATCGACGTAGTTTTGCTGCTTATGAATGATATAGTTGCAAATTTTTTTGAATTAAACAATATATAAAATCATTATTTAAATAAAATATTAAATAAAAGTAAATGAAATTTATTATTTATTCTTGTTATAACTAAATAATATTAGAAGTTAAGTTTAAACATAAAAATAAACCATTAATTGAATAGAAAAACATTATTATGTTTAAGAAGTTAATAATAAACAGAAATAAATGAAATTCATTCACTTTTTATAAATAAATTAATTTTGAAATTAAGTTTGAAACATAAAANATAAATTAATTTAGAAATTAAGTTTGAAACATAAAATAATTAAACAATATAAATTTAAATAAAGTACTCANTTAAATAAAGTACTCATCTCTTTAATCAACAAAAATATATCAATCTTAAAACAAATTTAAGTAATTTTATAGATTGCGATGAAAATATTGGTTTTTAAAGTTTCACTTAAAATTAAAATATAAAATTATAGTATACGAAAAAACATTCAATACTGATACAAAATCTAATAAGTAAAGTATAATAGATATAATTAGATGACAAAAAATGGTATGAACATGTTTGTTGTAGTGTTATAACAACTCTAGACATAAGTAATGACATACTCAATGATGACATATTATAATATATGTTTTTGCTTTATTTCTCAAGAAGATGGCATACTCGATAGTTATTGTGATGATCATGGCTCTGAAAACAATAATGAGGATGATAAACATGCTTTTGTCTTCCATCATTATCTTCGTTCATGATGTTCAAGTCGATAACAGTTATAACATCAAATTCTTGAGTCACATGATTCATAATGAATTATCTGATTAAATTCATTTGACTAAAATAAAAAAACATTGATTACTAAACTTTTACAATTATAAAGATTCAAACTACAAAGTTACACACTAAAACTATTATTTCTTTTTAAAATTATATTCAAAACTAAAAAAATAACAAAATATGTTAAACAAGGACAAGTAGATGATAAAATGTATATAAAGAATGAAAAATGTAAATGAAACAAACTATATATATAGAAATATATTTTTAATAAAATTTAATTTATTATTTGAAAAAATGAAAAATACTAGAATCATAAAACTAATTTAATATATATATATATATATATATATATATATATTAAAAGTATCAATAGTCAAATTTTAAGTTTTAAAATATTTTGTACAACAAAATTTATATTAATAACATATATAAAACATAACCCGCGCAGGTACTCTCCTAGTTGTATTATACTAATAGAAAGGAACAATTTGAGACATCTAAAGCTATCCATGTCAGCAAATTTGTTAGTCTCTCTCAGTGACACGTGGCATATACCTATTAGATTGTTTTGTTTCAAGTTTCAACTTTCAATTTAAAGTTTATGTTGGACTTTAAAACTATTTGTAATTTAACAATTCAATAAATTCACATTTATAAAATATCTCTAAAGGAATTGTCATTCTTCCTCTTTTATGATGACAATTTACATATTCTTAATTGTGAGAATTTCAAACATTTAGAGAATTCCAAATATCTTATACTAATAGAAAGGAACAATTTGGGACCTCTAAAGCTATCTATGTAAGCAAATTTGTTAGTCTCTATCAGTGACACGTGGCATATACCTATTAGATTCTTTTGTTTCAAGTTTCAATGCTTCAACTTTCAATTTAAAGTTTTTGTTGGCCTTTAAAACTATTTGTAATTTAACAATTCAATAAATACACATTTATAAAATATCTCTAAAGGAATCGTTATTCTTCCTCTTTTATGATGACAATTTACATATTCTTAATTGAGAAAATTTCAAACATCTAGAGAATTTCAAACGTCAAATAGATGTAATTGTGATATTAATCTTCCTTCATCAATAAACATTAGTAAGGGTTTTGATCGATCAAGAATTAGAGAACGATTTTACCAGCGGAGTGATTGGGGCTATCTCATGTGCTGTCTTCTCGATCAAAGTCTTTGAATCCTCCCCTTTTATCATTGTAAATCACCTTATTTGTTCTTTAAAACGTTGAGTTTGTAATATTTTTACATGTGTTCAACGAGCAATCTTACGGTAAGTTAGATTTGTCTTTAAAGTTTTCTATCATCTTTGCAATTTTGCACTCTTTAGGTTATATCTAATACGTATAACAATCATATTTTTGTGCAGATTCTGGAACATATCTACTTGCCGATTGTACAGTCAGTGAAAATCGAGGGGACTTTACTCTAAATTGTGGTGGTTTGTTAAAATTAACACTCCTATCTTTTGTTTTTCCTTGTGTAGACTATAATCACCGTAATAAACCACGTTATTGGAGCAACTGAAGTTGTTAGCCAGCAATGCAAGACTGTTGTGGATCAATAAGAGCAAACAATTTTGGATTTACTTTTGGCTGAAGTGAGTATGCTTTTTATCGGACTAGATCATATAATTGTTGTTGTTTAAGAGAAAACGTACTGAACTTTGTGAGAAAAACAGAATACTGAAAGTTCAATTTTATTAAGCTTGAAGCAAACAACTTAAATAGACATCTTGATCCAACAAGAGATAACAAAAATAGAAAACGGATAACTCCGTAACAGACTCAAAGGACTCAGCTAACTCCTAAATGCTCAGAAGACTTATTCTCTTAAGTCATGAGATTGACTTTTATTCTTCATATCCTTCCCTAAACTGGATCATCTTCCTTCCAGTTTACAATTTCTTCGCGCGCACTCCCAATCTCAGTCTCAGCTTTTCAAAAATCTCCAATTTAACAGCTTTTGTCATGATATCAGACAATTGTTCTTGAGTAGAACAGTAATCAATTCGAATAACGCCATCATTAACCAACTCTCTTAGGAAATGAAATCGAACGTGAATGTGCTTGCTCTTGCCATGGAGCACAGGATTCTTAGCTAGTTTAATCGCAGAACTATTATCACAAAACAAGATCATTCCCTCCTGCAACTCAATTCCGATTTGTTCCGATATGTTCTTCAACCAAACTGACTGACACGCAGCATAAGCAGCAGCAACAAACTCTGCCTCCGTAGTCGACAACGTTACGATCGGTTGCTTCTTAGAGCTCTAACTAACATCTCCTCCATTCATCATGAACACGTAACCAGAAGTGCTTCTTCTATCATTTACATCACCCGCATAATCACTATCTGCAAATCCTAGTATTTCCAATCCTCCTTTACTGTTGTATTGAATTCCAAAATTTGAAGTTCCTTGTACATATCTCAGTACTCTTTTAGCTGCTAGCAAGTGTTCTTCATTTGGATACTCCATGAATCTGCTTACCAAATTTACCACAAACATGATATCTGGTCTAGTAATAGTTAGGTACCTCAAACTCCCAACTAGCTGTTTGAACATTGTTGAATTCACTTCGCTGCCAGCTCCTTCCTTTGATAATTTGTGACCAGGAACCATCAGATTCTTCACCGAATTGCATTCCACCATGCCAAATCTCCTCAAAATGTCGCCTGCATACTTCTGTTGGCATATGAAAATTCCTTTGTCACTTTGAGTGACTTCCACTCCCAAGAAGAACCGCATACATCCCAAATCAGTCATAGCGAATTCTTTCATCATTGACTTCTTGAAGTCATCGAGCATCACAGCTGAGTTTCCTGTATAGATAAGGTCATCCACATAGAGGCTGATCAACAACATACCTTCACTTTCTTCTTTTATGAACAGAGTGTGTTCACAATAACACTTTCGAAAGTTTTCCCTTAAAAAGTATCCTTCTATTCGCTCACGCCCTTGGTGCCTGCTTAAGGTCATATAAAGCTTTCTTAAGTTTATAAACTTTGCCTGCAACCTCATTAGCTCCAAATCCTTCAGGTAATTCGACAAACACATCCTCATTTAGCTCTCCATTGAGGAAGGCACTCTTAACATCTAACTGCATAACTTTCCACCTTTGTTGAGCTGCAAGTGCAAGAATGACTCTTATAGTATCCCATCTAACCACTGGTGCAAAGACCTCATAAAAATCCACTCCGTGTTTCTGGTGATAACCTTTCACCACTAAACGAGCTTTATACTTATCAACTTCTCCAGGCTCATTCAACTTAGTTTTATAAATCCATTTAACCCCAATCACCTTGGTTCCTGTTGGTCTATCTACCAGCTCCCATGTGTCATTGTCTTCTATGGATTTGATTTCAGAGGCCATCGCATCTCTCCACTTTTCGAACTTGGCGGCTTTTTCATACGTCTCTGGATCGTCTGTTGGAGACACCATCGTGAAGAATTCTTCTTCTTCTTCTTCTTCAATGAAGAAACTGGTTTGATCAGAGACATAATCCCTCAACCATCCTGGAGTTCTTCTCACTCTCTGACCCAACCCTTGCATCGATGTCTCTCCTTCATCTCTCCCTGTTTCTGCAACTTCCTCAGAAACTGTTGCAGGTTCAGCGACTATTTGTGGTGCTGCAGCGGCTGTTTGTGGCGGAACAGTGGCAGTTTGTGTCGTTTCTTCATCTTCTTCAATATTTTCAACTGAGTCATCTACCAAATCTTCCCAGAACGGTCCTGCGTCTTGACTGTTTTCTTCCCATTCCCAGCTTTTTCCTTCATCGAACTGCACATCTTTACTGACTATGATCTTCTCGGTTTCAGGATTAAACAGTCTGTAAACCTTGGATTCTTTGCTTATTCCCATCAGTACACACTTCATACTCTTCTCATCCAGTTTAATTCTTCTCTCATATGGGATCAATGCAAAGCTGACACACCCAAATGTTCTTAAATGAGAGATAGAAGGCTTGTGTCCACTCCATTTTTCTTCTGGTGTCATATCACCTAAGGCCATCGTCGGACTCCTGTTCAAGATATAGACAGCATATTGAGCTGCTTTGGGCCAGAATTTTCGGGGCACATTCATTCCCAGTAACATGCATCTAGTCATGTTTAGAACCGTCATGTTTTTCCGCTCTGCTATTCCGTTTTGCTGCGGAGTGTACGCAGCTGTAAGTTGCCTTTTAATGCCAGTACTCTTGGAATTCATTTGAATTATATTTACCCCCACGATCTGTTCTCAAACATACCAACAAAGAACCATGTTCCCTTTCTACATATGACTTAAATTCCTTGAAAATCTTAAAAGCTTCAGATTTCTCAGACAGGAAATAGCTCCAACACTTACGACTGAAGTCATCTATAAAGTTAATCATGTACCTCCTTTTGCTCGACGATGTTGGTGTTATAGGACCACATATATCACTGTGTACAAGTTCAAGACCTCGACTTGCTCTCCAAATGCTCTTCTTAGGTATATTCTCTTTGTTTTGCTTTCCCCTTTGACACACTTCGCACATTGTTTCTGTTTTGTTGTGGTCCAACTTTGGTAGTCCATAAACCATTCCTTTCTCTCCTAATGCCTTCATTCCTCTTTGACTCAAATGCCCGAGTCTTTTGTGCCATAACCCTTCTTGACCTTCTTTTTCTACTTGTAAACATTTTCTGTCACAATTACCTTCTCGTTTCTTACTTGCAGCTAGCACCGTAAAGAGTTTATTACTACTCATCTTCGACTTCATGATCACTCTTTGTTGGTGTTTATGCCATACCTCACAGATGTTATTGTCTATGGCGATTCTGAGACCCTTTTGCTGGAGCTGCCCAATGCTCAACAAGTTGTTCCTTAGTCCAGGAACATAGTACACGGAGGTAATTACTTGCACTGTTCCATCAATCTGCAATCTGATACTTCCCTTCCCTTCAACGAGCATTCTACGATCGTCTCCTAGTTTTACATTTTGACTGAACTCCTTGTCAAAATCATAAAACCAATCCTTCATTCCACTCATATGGTTGCTGCAACCAGAGTCCAAGAACCAGACATGAAGCTCTTCATTTTCTGGTTCTTCTACTTGAGCCATGAGAACAATGTCCTCTTCCATCTCTGCGTAGTTTGCATTCTTCTCCCACTCCGGGCATTCATTCTTGAAGAACCCATACTTGTGACATTTGTAACATTGAACTGATTCTCTGTTCACATTACCTCGACCTCTTCCTTGGTAATTTCCTCTGCCCCGAGAGTTTCCCCTACCTCTACCACCATCCGGCTTCCATCTGCTTTCCATCTTTAGCACTTGCTCATCATCGACATGTCTCATGAGTTTCTGTTCATGAACCATGAGTCAACTCTGCAACGCATCAACTGTGAGCTCGGTGATATCTTTAGACTCTTCTATCGCACAGACTATGTAGGTGTACTTCTCAGTTAGCGTTCGCAGAACTTTCTCCACTACTTTGGCGTCCGTCATCTCCTCGCCTAAGTTTCGCATATCGTTCACCACCAACATAACTCGGGAAAAGTACTCTGAGATTGTTTCTCCTTCCCTCATCTCGAGAATTTCAAAATTTCTTCGAAGTCTCTGGAGTTGTGCGCTCTACACTCTTTGGTTTCCCTGATACTTGCGTTTCATCGATTCCCATAGCTCCTTAGCGGTGCTCTTGTTTAGAATCGTCTTCAAGATCGACTTATCTATAGATGCGTATAGATAGTTTTTCACTTTTAAGTCCTTGAGACTTAGCTCTGCAAGCTCGGTGTCGTTGTGCGCCTGTAAGAATCACGTTCTGCTCAGGTTTCTTGATCCCATTCTCGATCAACTCCCACCATTCCTTGGATCTGAGCAGGTTCTCCATCAACATAGCCCAATATTCTTAATCCCCATCAACCCGAGGGGGTGCCATAGCGAATCCCTTTTCTTCAACCTGGACTATCTCCTATTTCGGAGCTCGAGTTTATCGGTACCATTCGATCAATCTATTTTTCCTTGGCTATGCTGGTATATTTGGAAGTCCCGGAATGGGTGGATGTATGAAGGGCGCCTCCCGGACCCTAGGACGATTGTAGAAAGGTCCTTCCTCGCATGCCGCGAATGGGCCCGGGCGCAACAAGGCGATCTCGGCTCGGGACACTCCGGAGGCTCGTACCTACCGGTTGAGGGATACGTGTGCTACACGGACGGCTCTTGGGAATCCAGTGACAAGATGGCTGGTCTGGGATGGCATGCCTTTCATGTCAGCGACTCGGCTCATAAATTGGGCTCCCGGGGTAGGATGGGCCAACTAACCCCTCTCCATGCGGAAGTCGAAGCTCCTCTGGGCAATGGAGGAATTGCTGGCCCTAGGATGGTCCAAAGTGGTTTTTCGGACGGATTCTACTGATCTCCTCAATATGATCCGCGCGCCTGCGGATTGGCCGGCCTTCTCGGCCCACATACTCGCGTGGAACCGCCTTTGCCTTATGTTTGCATCCGAAACCTTCGAGTACACCGCCAGGATAGAGAATGCGGCGGCGGACGCCCAAGCTAAGGAGGCTAGGATCAGGGGGTTGGAAGTCTCTTTCGTGCAAGATAGGGACCCGGGCTAATTTAGGATCTTTTTCTTCTCTGTTTTGCCGACAAAAAAAAAAAAAACATCAATTGTTTCCTTTATGCAGGAAGTTAACAAATAACTGTAAATTGACCTTTACAAACTGTAAGTCTTTTGATTAAATGTGTTGATTTAATACGTACAAATCAATGATGGCTAATATATATATTACTTTCTATTGATTTTGTGTGTATATATATATAACTCCTACTACATGTATTCTAGGGTTTCAGTAATCATAAAGTGAGTTTCATACGAGTTTCTTATGCAAATTCATCACCACATAAGTGAGCATGAGTAGTTGGTGATATGAAAGAATTCTAAAAATGACTGTTCAGATCTCATCCTTTGATATCTCTCTAAACTTTTTGTAATTTGCTTATGTGGTTGAGGTCCTTGAGGAGAGAGAGAAAGGAATAAGGAAAGCACAAAAACAACACAATACACTAGACGAGCCAATGAAGGAAACCATAAACGCAATAAACTGCAATGAAGAAGAATAAGAAGAAACATGTGAGTCTTGATTGAAACATGCATGGGCGTGAAGCATAGCGGTTGTGTGGAGCAGAGTTTTGGAGTGTTTGAGTTCCCGTGGTTGAAGGAGAGCATGATCTCAACCTCTCTTATATGGAGTCTACTAGTATCTCCGTTTCCCGTTATAGATCAATGGAGTGTGATGGTTGAAGAAGAGATGGGTGAAGTACTGAGATGGCCAGTGAAAAGGATTTAGTAATGATATGTTTTGAGTTTGAGGCCTTTGAATGTATTTGGACTTTATATTGAATCTATGATAAAACAAGATTTCCGATGAAACACAGTTTCATTTGTGACACTTGTTCTTGGATTTGGCACGCAAATACACTTTTGGATAAAAAACACCTTTGGGACTAGAGATCCCTATATTCATAATGGATGAAATCTACGACAAGGAGTTTTCACGAGTAGAGTAAGATTGATATCTCAGAAAAGCATAGAAAGAAAGAGGCAATGATCAGATGCTTGAAGACGTCGAATCTTTTGAAGGCAAGTCTCTTTTGGACGTGAAGTGCTTAAGTGAAAAAAAGACTTCGCTTTTACTCTCCTTAACAATATTATAACGTCCGTACAATTTTTTAATCGTAGAGTTGTATATTTTTCTTTATTCTTACTGCATTGTATTATTTTGTGATAGCATTGGTTACTACTAATATAATACAAGGTATCTTTCTGTGTTACTGTCTTCTGGTTTTTGGTTCTTAAATTACTATATATAAAACTTTTCTTATTGTACATTGTAAATATTTTATGTTCTTACCCTTATTTTAGAAGTAGTTTTTTGTTTATATCAAATTAAATGTTATTTAAAAATGTTCATCATAATTTCTTCAGGCCAAGATCAGAACATGTGAATTAGTCCCCTCCTCCTAGCTAGGAGTAGGCATTCGGGTTTATTTCAAATCCATTCGAGTCTCGGGTTCTCGGGAATATGTTAGAGGATCTATTTGAGACATTTTATTTTTTGGTTAAGATTCTTCTGGGTCGATTCAGTTCCGAGTATTTTTAATCAAAAATACTAAAAAATATTCAAAATACTAATTAACTAGAAAATTAAGTTATTTTCGTAAAAATAACACAAAATATAAAAAATAAACATAAAACTGAAAATAAAACATGATAAATATATTAAATATCTAAAAAACTAATATTGAACATTATAAATAAATCGAAAATTTAAAAATAATTAAAAATATTGAATATTTAAAATTTGGTTCAGATATTTCGGAAATTACTTCAGATCTCAAGTTCGGTACGGGTTTTACTCGGATCCAAAATACCACCCATCTTAAATCTATTCGGATATTTTTCACATTTTAGTTCAGATTCAGTTGGTTTTTCGGTTCAAATTTAAACTTTTTTTCCCAACCCTACTAATAGCAGTGTTCGAATCCAGAACTTCTAGCAAATACACTTTCTCTTTTGGTAGTTTAGAACTTCACCGGTTGTGCTACTTGCTCTGATTTTTTTTGTTAACCTAGAAGTTTTGGACCAAGAGTCATCTTCTCCTCCAACCGGAGACCATGTTAGATTAGTCACCTCCCCATATCAGTCTTCAAACTCCGAATCTTTAACACACTTTCCTTTTATATAATTTAGAGCTTCACTGATTATACTACTTGCTTTGAATTACAAAATCTATGATCACCTTTAAACTAGCAAAATATCTATTTAAAATCTAACATTTTATTCTATTTAAATATTATATACATTTCAATTTGTCATTTACTAAATTTAAACAAACCAATTAAATTTATATTATTTTTATATGTTTTGCAAGAGAGTATTATTTTAATATTTAAGTTAATGAAAATCTTAAATTATATAATATAGAATTCATATGAGAAACTTATATTCTAATATAAAGTAAGTATTATATTTATCTTACAAACATTATAACAACAGTTTATATAATATTTGTGGAAATAACCGATTTTATAAGAAAATGAAAAGTTTTCGAAAATAAAATAATTTAGAAAAATTAAAAGATCAACATTTGAAAGTTAAATAGTTTGACGAGTTACCACAAGTCCCTATTTCTACACAAAAATAGATAAAATAAATTTGCAATGTTTTTTATTAATGTATAAATACTAATTTGTATTTAATACTAAATTTAACTAAACAACAATAAATAATATAAATAATTATTAAAAGTAAACAATCATATAAACTATAACATATTGATTATAAAAAATAACCAACACTAAGCAGAAAAATAACTTTACAATAATTATTTTACAATCAGACAAATAATCTTAAAATAACTTTAAAAATAGACAAATGACACATACGTAGAAATTAAGGTACTTACTTTTCAGGGGAGAGATGAGATTCATAACTAAGCAAACCAATAAAAAGAAGACAAAAAAAAATTCAAAATGGTTGAGTAAGTTGCTTGGATGGGGTAAGTTTTTTTGTGGATTCTTGTTTATTTTAGTATTTGAAGTTGAGTTTTTTCTTGTGAATTCTTAGTATATTTATTGCTTTGGCGATTAGTCTCATTTCTTGGTCTAGGTGGTAGAGATGATGCAACGATTGTTCTGGACTGTGCTTCATTTTTAGTCCAGCTGTGATGAGGATATGAAAATGTTGCCATTTATAATTAAATAGCTAATATAGCTCGACTACTTTTGCTATTTTTGCATGTTGATGAAAATCTGTGTGCCGAAGTGGAGGAGAACGTGAAATAAGTAAGTGTGAAGCATGGGTCGTTTGACTTGGTGAAGGTAATACATTTTGTCTTTTGTCCAAAGTTTGTGGTTCTAATATAGGTTAATGATCTATTTCCCCCTCTAGTTTGTGGGGGGTAATATAGTTTGTGGGGAAATAATAAGAGGTTCAAAGTTGAGAGGGAAATAAATCGTTGACCCTTCTAATATTGTCTTTTTGTGGAAGTTGAAACTATTTATGGAGTATAAATAGATTTCTTTTTTACCGATATGTGAGCATCATTCACATGGTGGTGTTTTATAGGATTCAAAGATCAGAAAGATGCACAGAAATGTATAGATGCAATGCACGAATGACGGTACAAACTATCCCGGGTCACTCGAGAGCCAACTTTGAGTATAAATATTTGTATTTGTTCTTATATATATATTAGTACTATGTTGCATATGAGAGTCATTAAAATAGTTATACATTTCTAATTCTTCTTGCTTCTCGATAACCAATCTATTCATTAAAATAACTATATATGATGATGAATCTTAATATTCTTGAACTCAAAATTAAATTTGTTCATAGAGGACAACACAACACTGAAAATTTATTGAACTTTGAGTGAAATATGTGTGGTGAGATGTGTAAACCATACACTGACATAAAATTACCTTTTAATTTTCAGAAAAATATTTGCTTTTAAAACTTAAAAAATAAAATTAAAAATATCCGTAGCGCAGAGTTCTTCCCTAGTCATAATACATGAAAGGAAGGTTTTGAAGTCTCTGGGCCTGTCCACGTCGGACTGATTTTGTCCAATCCCACCTTGACACGTTGGATTGGTTTGGTTTTTAGTTTTGGTTTTTGGTTTTAGTTTTGGTTTGGTTTTTTTGAAAAATTGAAATTGAGATGTGATGCCAGAGAGATCCAGAGAGATCGAGCAGCGGGCTCCATCTCGAGATCGAGCTCCGTCAGATACCTCCTCAGATCTAATCTTTGTTAGTGCTTCGAGCAGCGGGCTCCATCTCAGTCGATGATGAGGAAGATGGCGAGAGAGAGCAAGTACAAGGAACGAGTTCGTGTTTCGATCAATCAGAAGTGTGTAGCTGCGGAGAAAAAAATGGCTTGGGTTTCTTGAAGATGAGAAGAAGAAAGCACGTGCTCGTGTCCAACAAGTACGCGACGTTGCCAACTCTGTTTCTAATCAGCGTGAGATGGAGAGAAGTAAAATGAGGGACAAACTTGAAGACAAATTGCAAAGGGTAGTATATATATACACATAAGCTTTTTGATCTTCGTTACTCTATCTGTTTTCTGTTTCTTAATCTTTCGTTTTGGTGTTGGACAATTCATGCAAAGAGACACAGATCGGAGTTTCTTCGTCAGAGAAGAAGACGACGTGAATTCATTAGTCTCTACTGCGATATGATGCCGGACGATGTTGATCTCCTCTCTAGAAAGTTGTCAAGGTATTTAAGCGTATCTTAATTCTCCTTTATGATGGCTTCTCAAGAGCAAGTTTTACAGTTTTTGTTCTTCGGTTGTTTAGTAGGTGCTAGAGGTGCTTTGTAAGGCAGAAGAGGACAACCTTGGACTTGGCTAAAGATTATGATGGTTTGAAAATTAACGTGTCACTACCATTTGAGCAACTTGCGGTGCTAATTGAATTGCCTAGGTATTTGGGAAGATGTCTAGGTATTTTTTCAGAGTTTTCCTTTCTTCCTTTATGATACTTGGTCATCCAGATGTTGTTTAAGTTATTGATGAAAGTTATTAAAAGGAGGTCATGTGAAGGTTTTTGGTGGAGAATAAAAAATTTCGGACCTTGAGATCTCAGTTGGAGTTATTCGATAAGGCATGGTGTTCCTTTCTGAATTCATTTGTGATTTGGAAAGTGAAGAATGCTCGGTTGTTGGAAGATGACCTGGTAAGAGCAGCTTGTCAGCTTGAGCTTTCCATGATTCAAAAATGCCAGATAAGTCCAGAATGTATGTCGCTGCTCGATCTTTGCTTCTGCTTTCTTTATTTTTTGTTCTCCCGCATTGTTTGATTCTCGACAGTTTTGGTTTTATTTTTGATTTTTTTTCTTCTTTGTTTTTCGAATCTTCCAATTTTCAGTCATCTCTTGTCGCAAGTTTTTATTTTACTGATTCCTCTGGATTTAAGATTATTTCACTGAACAATCATAGGTGGACTTATTAAGTAGAGCTATTCCTTCTACAGTAAAGATATGGAATCAGAAAGCATCAAATTTTGTTCAAGCTTTGTCATTCTCAAGTTTTTTTTGTTCTTATCCATCTTAAATCTTATGGATCACTCCGTTTCAGCATAGTCCTGCTCATTGTGATTAATTTTCTCATCCATTATGTTAACAATAACTCTGCATATTTCTGCATGTTATTAGATTTAAGATGTATTAAAGAAAAAAAAAACTATCAGATGAGATGAGTTGCTGCTTAACTTCAATGATTCTCAAGTCTGTTTGTTTTAGTTCACTTTGTTTGTCTTTTTTTTTTGGAAATGAGTTGCTGGTAACCAAATTTTACCAATATTTCGCTTTGCTTTGTTCTATTATTCTTAACATTTAAGCAATAATGATCCTTTTGTTTCAACAATCATCTGATTGCAATTCAACAACATGTCCGTATAATTTTGTATACTCAATTTTATTTATTTTATTTTGATATATTTGCTATATTTACAGTTTATATAAAAATCACCATTCTTACAAAATATATCATTTTTATGGATTATTATCCACTTGATAAGAACAAATTCATATATAGAAAATTATGACAATTTACATCATATCATTTTTTAAAATATCTCAATTTTTATAAATTATTATCTACTAATAAAAATAATATAAATGGTTTTCAATAATAGTAATAGTGAAAATAAGAAAATAATAACAACAAATGTTTCCAATTGAGAACGCATTAAAACCAAAAAGATTAAAAATGCGGGACTTACATAAATTGAATAATTTCACATATTGTCAACGTCATTCCTCGTGTGTACGGCTTCGGTGCCTTTGTATATATTTTTTACTATGCGGTCACTACTATTTATATATTTCCTTTTTCTTGCACCGACTTTTTGCTGATTTATAGTTTACAAAATAAATAACAGAAAAAGTCTGAAATATTTACAAAACGTCATTGATCATATCCATATATCATTTGTTATATTTTTAACAACCAGAGGAACCACGTTTGAGGCATCCCTTGGAAAAAATGCAGACTAGATGTCTACAGTCTANGAGGAACCACGTTTGAGGCATCCCTTGGAAAAAATGCAGACTAGATGTCTACAGTCTAAGAGTGACTCACGGTTCCCAAACC